>MPUH01000389.1:0-58531 GCA_001970955.1 Stentor coeruleus
ATGATTAGGAGGATAATTTATTTGATGGGTTTATAGTAAAAATATATAGGAGTTTATATATTATTATGACAAATATTGATAAAATCATGACAAAATTTTATATGGGAATCCTACATGACAAATTTTTGTTGTAAGTTTTTAGTTTAGTTAATTTTTATAGGAGTATACCATTTGACAAATTTTAAAGAGATTTTTTTATTTGGTAATTTTTTTAGTGATTATCAGATTTTGCCAATTTTGATAGGAATATTCGATATTAACAATTTATATAGTACTAATGAATAAAGATTAGAAAGGGAATATAAGATATTATATATAGAAAGCATAGGAAAGAAAAACCTAAAAAATTCTAAACTTTTTATTATTATAAAAATATCAGCACATAAATAATAATTACTTTCAGCACTTTTAATTAGCTTGAACAATATGCAAACTAATCTACACCTTGCTAAAACTTTATCCAAATCAAAAACTTAACCTAATCTTATCCTACTTATCAACAAAAAAATCACCCTAACCCATCTTCAAAAATCTTCTTCATCCAAACCTTATATCCACTTTTCAATCCAGCAAATTTCCCCCATTCTAAAAATCCACAATACCTTCAATCTATTATTATCACTAAACCTAAATAAAAAAAAAATCATATAAAAGCAAGCTAAAATCCTTTAACAAAAATAATTCATTCAAAAAACCCCCTTATTCCTTCCTCTAAATCTCATAATAACAATAAAAAGTATTTATATATAAGAGATAAAGATAATAAATTCAAGTAAAAAAAATAATGGTAATAAATGGCACTTAAATCAGAAAAACTCTTTGACTCGATGACTCCTCATTTGGCAACAGTAGGTAAAGACCTTGTCGCTAAAATTGGAGCTGTTTTCCATTTTGAAATTCTTTCAGCACCAGGTGCTAATCCTGCATGGTTCACTGTAGACTTAAAAAATGGTAATGGAGCAATTGCTAAAGGAAAACAAGGAACTGCTGATGCTACATTTACTTTGGCTGACGATGATTTGATTGCTATTTCTAATGGAACTTTGAACCCTCAAGTTGCTTTTATGCAAGGGAAAATGAAAATTAAAGGCAATATGGCTAAAGCTACAAAATTCACCCCAGATGTGCTCCCTAAAAACGTTAAACTTTAATAGAAAGATAGATTTACAAAGATAATTTGTCTTTTGCATATAGATTTTATATTTTTATGTGAAAGAAGATAGGATTTCTATTAAGTTTTTATAAGGAGTAGGATTTTATATAAGAAGGGTATAAAAAAGTAGGGTTTTAAGAGAAGAAGTTTTAGATAAAATAGTTGTGTGTATAGGAATTTGGCTTTGAATATAAGTTAGATTATATTAAAGGAATATATATATTTATTAGGCTATTTAGGAATATATTTATTAAGAATTTATATATGGATATATAAAATAATTGTAATAATTTTTGCATTACTGGATCATAGCTGCTATTTTTATAGCATAAAATTATTAAGCTTATTTGTTTTTAGATAATTTATAAAGGATTATATTATAAGGGCAAACATATATTTTACCTATTTTTTAATAAAAATAAAAATAACATCTGTTGTATGTTATTATATAGACTATTTTGGAATATATAATTAAGTAATGATTGTAATCTTATTTTAAAAAACTTATAATAATAAAATAATCCCTAAATATATCAAGAATTAGAAATCATAAGTATCATATTATATAATTCCTAATATTGTTTATATTCAAACAAGATAAATATCTTTAATAAATTATATGAAGCTATTCCCATAATAGAGTTAATCACAATGGTATAAAAAGATATGCGAGAATTATCAGGTAAATATATTGTATAGATAAAATATTAGTATAAAAAATTCCAAATTAAGCTGTTTCCAATAGTTTATTTTAGATAATCTAAGAAAATTATGTATAGTAAAATCAAGTAATGTTTATTATATAAAACTAAATTCTATATATAGCTTATTCAATAACATAAAGGTCTTACCTTTATAAACTTGACTTAAAATCAAATATATTAAATTGTAATACAACAGTTAATAAAAGTAGTTTTTGAATGAATTAAGTATATTTACTATTGATGTTTACTTTTGATAAGCATTTACAAACCTTTTTTTTTTCAAGCTCATAAATGGTTAGTATATATTTTACTTGACTAAAAGCTGAAAGACTTTTAATTGAAATAAATAAACTTAGTAGGATGAGTTTAAGATTAAAATAGATAGGCAATTTGCTCATAAAAAATTTTATTAGAATATTTGGTTTGATTGTGGATAAATGTTTGTAAAAAGATTTTACTAAAATGCGAGCATCGTTCATACAGAAATTCTTAAAATTTTGAGCGTTTTTGTATATAGTGAATTCTTTTAGTAAATTATATGAGATTAATAATCATTTCATATTTTTATATGCTGACGACGCAGTTTTTTAATCATTTTTATTTTCTTACTATGATCAGAAATCAGACTACAGCAAATTTTGTGATGAAGAATACGAAAACGTTAAATTTTTATAAAGGCATGCAAAACTTAAACTGAATTTACAATAAATCTTATCACAGAACAGATTCAAAGGTAAAATTCTTTAGTATTTTCATATAAGACTTCCTTTTTCCTCAAGCACATAATTAGATTTTTTAAAAGAGCTAGAAACACTTTATTTACGAAACTACTAAGTTAAATTTTATTAAGAGTTGCATGCTAAATCTGAAACTCTTGTTAGTATACCGTGTGATGGCTGATATTGATCTTTTATTTTTATTGCAGGAGACAAAGGGCTTGGCTCTCTTAAAATAACTTTTAGGACTTTCGGATGAAGTAGTTTGCTTGTGCCAATGAATAAACAATTCGCGTTCATAGTTGTAATTATATTATAAAAGAATAATCTAGATTCTAAATATGGGACCAGAGAATTAAGCTTTAAAAGATATGTCAGTTATTATAAAATTAGAAAAAGCTTTATTTTGATTATAAATTCACTGAGTTGGGTATTAAAAATTTACCCAGTTTCTTGATAAAATTTGTATTATATTATGCTTATAAAATTTATATTAGGCTTTTTTTGCGTGACATCAGAAAATTTCTGACTAAATTGTAAATTTTCAAAGCAGTGGCATGGAGAAAGGAAGCTTATTGGACTAGAAAAAATAATATTAGATTATAATAAAAATTTACAGAAAAATTTAAGATAAGGATTATATGAATATACCTGAGTTTCTATATCATATGACAACTATAAAAATTCAATGAAAATTATTTGTAGCGCTTCCCTTTAACTAGATGGCTTTTTTCGAATATCGAAAAAAATCATAACCCAGCTCTATATTTTTTGGAACAGGGAATATTCTATAAAAATATAAACTCAAAAATTATATAAAAAAACTATTCAAATGATTCGCCAAAAAAATCTTTCTAATATTTATGCATGGCTGTCTTACCAGATTGATAGTTTTATCTAAATAATTACATTAAAAAATGTTTTATTATCAAACTAAGACAATACTAAACTTTGAAATTTTTATAATCAACTATATTGATTTTATTGTAAAACCTACTCTTATTCATTTAAACTTTAGTATAAAATTTATCATTTTCTATACTGTCTGTCCTTAAAAAAAATTTTTATTAACTGTAATACTTAGATTTCTCCTGAGTCTCTTATTACAATTTTCTTTGAAGGTTTTCCACTTTTCGACCCAAGATCTTCGATTTTCTTCACGACATCCATTCCTTCAACAACTTCTCCAAACACAACATGCTTGCCATCAAGCCAAGGTGTTGATATAGTAGTTATAAAAAACTGTGACCCATTAGTGTTTTGACCTGAATTCGCCATAGAAAGTATCCCAGGACCTACATGTTTTAACATAAAATTTTCATCAGGAAATTTCTTACCATATATACTTTCGCCTCCTGTACCATCACCACGTGTAAAATCTCCACCTTGAACCATAAAATTAGGAATCACTCTATGAAAAGTAGATCCTTTATAATGAAGAGGCTTACCATCTAAAGTCTGACCATTTTCCCCTGTGCAAAGTGCTCTGAAATTCTCACTAGTCCTAGGGACTGATTTTCCATATAAACCAAAAATAATCCTACCAAGAAATTCTCCATCAGCTTCAACATCAAAAAAAACTTTGCTTGTAATTTGGACGTCTTGGACTTTAGAAAAAACGCAAAAGGATAATAAGAATAAAAGCAAATATTTCATATTTTACGAATAAAGCCAATTAAGTATTACGAGATCTAAGATAATTTTTTAATGACTGTGCTGCTAGACCACGATCAGAGATCTGGTTTTTTATACGACTCGGCATTTGTGCATAAGTTTCTAAATAGCCTTCTGGCTGGAATATTGGGTCCCAGAGGAAGTCATTTTCCCCTTTGGGAGAAACAATTTTTCCTTTAAGTACTCCCAAAAAAACTTCAGGATTCTCTCCAGGGTATTTTAATGCTATTCTACACTCAACTCTAGCATTTTTATTCTCAAAAGGTTCAAGCATTTTGATTAATCCCATTGTCCCTAAGCAAGCGCGAAAATCTTTTCTAGATGTAAATTACATATATGGTCCAGGCAAGTTTCCCCATGCTTCAAAGAAAAGTGATGTATCTTCGATTATTATGATACCAGAAACCTCTTCACTTGCTCTTTGGATTTTATCTATTATAACTTCTTCAGCTGTACCTTGTATTTCTGTTATTGCCTTGCTAACAACTTCGATTTCTATATCATTGCTAATAATCATATCACTAAGAAGTTCTATGATTTCTCTGATTTTTCCTTTCTGAATTATAATTACGTTTGTACTGATAAATTTTAAATGCTCAGGCATATTTTATATGAATACTTTAATGTAAACTAGCATCATTTACTAAGTGAAATATAAAAATTGAAATTTCTTAAATGATATGCTGATAGACATATATAAATATAATGATAGTAGGTCAAAAAGGAGGTTCTAATCAAATTTATATCTAAGATGCTGAAATATGGAGATTTTATTAATTTTAATTTACAAGGGCTGGACAATAGTCAAGTGATAATTCCTTCAAGCGTCTTGACTATTCTGACCCATTTACTCTATGCTAATATTATTTTCCCCAATCTTGTTTTCGCTTATGAAAAATAGAATCAATCTCATCAAAAAACGAATTATAAAGCCACTTCAAAGCCGATAGGAAGAAATATGACAACAGGAGTTTTGAAATATATATGGATTGGCAGTATGATTAAAAGAAAATAATTCGATATATATATAAACAACCTCTATTCATCTCATATTTTTTTCATTTTTTAATTCATATATTTCCCTTCAATTAAATCTTAATTTTAACACAAAAAAACTGTTATAAATATAGACCCACAATATTACTACCCTTATGCATTATATTATCATAGATTATTTTATAATTACTATAAAATATCATACCAAATAATATTGAAACTTTATCTAACTAGCATAATATAAAAAAATGGAGACAGAAAGCAAAACAAATCCTATTGCGGTTATCCTTCCTTGCCATTCAGATATATCAAGGAATCAAGCAAGTTTTCAAATGAGCAACAACACTGAAATTTCTATAGAAAGTGCATCATTAGAAGAATCATCTATGGAACATTCAATGAATTCCAACCCTAAATCTGATTCAAATTCAAGTTCCAGCAACTCAGCAAGCCAGTCAGAAATTGAAATTCCTTTAAAAATTACCCTAAACTTCGAATGTAACCCTGAAGAAGAAAAAGTTATAATCTCAGAATTTGTATGTAGCATATGTCAAGAACAAAAGCTCAACTCCGAACTTTTTACTCAAGCCCTTTGTATGCATATTTTCTGTAAAAACTGTATAACCGAATACCTGACAATTCGAATTTCTGAATCAAATGTCCTAAAAATGCCATGTCCACATCACGACTGCACATTAGAGATCTTAGAAGCTGACATCATAAATCTCATTCCTGAAAATCTTTATAAAAAATACCAAATCTTCAAAAGAAACGAAGAACTCAACAATTCACCTTTTCTTAGATGGTGTCCAGTCCCAGATTGTATAGGCTATGATATAGGGAATATGTTAAATGATAAACTAACATGTAATGTTTGCGAGTATAAATATTGTTATTATTGTTCAGAACCTTGGCATATAAATTCCAAATGTAAAGAAATAAATGATAAAGAACTTGATAAATGGGGTAATAAAAACAATGTTAGATATTGTCCTAATTGCAGAAGAAAAGTAGAAAAAAATAATGGTTGCAACCATATGACTTGTGTAAAATGTAATTATGAATGGTGCTGGCTTTGTGGGGAAAAATATGATAGTGAGCATTATGCTAATTGTGAAATTATAAAGCATTACAAATGGAATAAACCAATGTTAAAAATTCTAACAATGATTTTTGCGTTTTTTGTGCTATTATTTCTGCCTATTGGATGGTTTATTAAAATAGTCCATCAAGAAGCTGCGAATGTAGCTTTTATAAAGTTTAGAAAGTTATTAAAAATCAAATGGCTCAGTTATACTATTGCTATAATTTTTGGTATTATAATTTTACCTATATATTGGTCTTTAGGTCCTTTTGCCTTATCAACATTTATGTGTTTTAATATTTTAAAAAATTTTGAATGTTATAGTATTTGTATTGCTATACTTTCATTTATTTTTGGGATTATAACAGCACCAATTATTATTATTTTAGGTATTTCTGCTGCTGGGGTTATAACACTTTCTGGAATTGTTATGTTAGGAATAAAAGTATATATTATTATAAGAAGATGTTGGGAACCTGGGTATTTCAGACTTAATGGAAAGTATGGAAGTTTATAGATTTAATAATTTCATGTATGATTTAATAGAATTAATGGAATTTTGGAAGAGATTATAAGAGGAATTGTTGTTAGTAATAATATGTCACAAGGGATAATTCGTTTGAAAAAAGTTAAAGTGACCCCTAAAAGAAATGCGTCGATTATTAAGAATAAGGGTCTGGAGAAAAAACATAGTGAGAGATTTGAGGAACAAAGACCGATTGAAACTATTAAAAACTTGTCTCAAGACATTGACCTTATAAGCTCTGATATTGACTCTTATTTCCCTCATAAGCCCAACCAACCAACGCCAATATTCACAAAAATTCCTGAAAACTTGAAAAACAACATAAAAAACTCTGACATAATACCAAAGTCTTCAAAAGTCCTAACTGAAAACAATCAATACATTTATAACAAACATATACATATGAGATCACTAGACCAAACAACTAATGATAATTCAAGTAATGGAAAATTTATCAACATAACAAAGCGGAATTCTTTACAAAATAACAACCAAATAATATGTAAAGAAGACTATGAAGGACCATTAGCATCAGATGAAATAATATTCCCTCCAACAATGAATCCAAATGAAATCTATGGTTTAGATATGAAAATTGTTAAAAAAGGTAGAATTTTCAAACCACAAGGCTTGGAAAGATTTTCTGATTCAAAACCATGCTCAGATAAAATTAGAGAAAAAGAATGCGAATCGCCTAAGATTATCAAACAAACAATACCTTTTAGGAAAATAATAAAAAAACATAAGAGGAAGATAGGAAAAGATATTATAATATCTGCGTAAATTTATAAATACTGTAAATAGTTGGATTTTTGTATGAGATTTTTAGTTTTATGAATTTTGTATGATTTTCAAAGATGGGTTTCAAGGTAAATTATGATTTTTAGTTTATCAAATGCATAGTTTTTTTATTTTATTAGAGAGTATTGCTGGTTTTAAAGAATAATTTTATATACTCTGTAGTTGAAATCATAAAAATTTTTTTTAATGATGATTATATATAAAAAATATAAATCAATGTGTATAAGAAAATAACACCTACAATTTTAGCATATCAAAATAACATTTAAATTACAACTCTCTATACTGAATCGCACCACCCAGTCTCCATATAAGTTCTTTAAGCTTTTTTTGCGTATTAAGATTTTTATTAATAATCATCTTAGCTTCAGAAATCTATATAACCTTTACCTTCTCTTCAATTTTCTCATTTCTCATATCAAACCCATTTAATATATTCTCCATACTAATCTTCATTTTCGGTACTTCAACACTTTTATCACTATTATCAAAAGACTGAAATTCCACTTCATCAAGTCCTAATTTCTCAGACAAATTAACTTTTTCATTATCCTTCGGCATATACTCAATATGCACCCAATCATCTTTCTTACAATTACCATCAAGATACGATGAGTACCTTGCCCTTTGTCCTTTTTTTTTCTCCCAAGGGTTTTTCATTTGTTCAATAACCAAAGATGAACTCCTATTAATATTCCTTTCTGTTTTTATCATGTTTTTATGACTATGGAAAATCGATTCTTTTGGGTTTTTATCAAGCGCCGAAGACCAAAGCTTCCGATTTTGTTTCTTCCTTTCTGACTCATTTTGCATACTAATAAATACCGCTGTGTCTTTTCTATTAAGTTTCAAGTTTTTTTCCTGATACTGTTCAAAATCACTAGAATCACTTTCAGTAAATAAACTATTTTCTTGTAATAAAGAATTCTGATTATATAAATCTAAAACATGGGCTTTACCTTCATTTAGTTTTATCTTCCTAACTTTAGCTATTGCCCAAGTCTCATCTTTTATATCAGGAAAGTCGTTAATAACTTGTAAAAACTCAGGTTTTCTTAATAAAAGCAATTGAGATTCTGTTGATGCTATTGTAGCAGTTGAGTCTCTTGTTAAATTTTCAATAATTTCAATTTCCCCAAAATAAGACCCTTGAACATATGTTCTAAACACGACATTGTTTATAGCTTTTAAATGAACCCTACCACTTTTAATAAAATAAATCTCTTCTGCAGCTTCGTTTTCTTGATAAACAATATCATTAAAAACAAAAATAGAGGATTTTAATAACGGGACAACTTGATTAATAAAACACTTGGGTTTTTCTTTAAAAAAAAGTATCGACTCAACAGTTTTCTGATTAAAAAAATCCAATATTTCATCTCTAAGATTAGCTGGGATTTCTTTTAATAATTGTGTATGGTCTAATGCTACATGGATATTTCTTTTAAGGTTGACTTTTAAGTTTTTTTTCATCCTTTCAAAGAGTGGGCCTGGGAGTTTTATAGCTTTAGCGAACTCACCGATTCCATTTAGTTTTTCTTTGATCGCTAGTTTGATTTTATCTTTATTTGTAACAAAAGAACATAACCCAGAGATTATATATGAATAAAGCCCTGCACCAAAACCCATGAGTAAGATTGAAAAAACTTTTTCATCATTAGTTAATGGGTAGATATCCCCATATCCAATTTTTGTTAGTGTTGTAAATACAAAATAAATACTAGAGATATATTTATCGAATTCTGAAAGGTTTTCAATATTATAACGAATGATCCAGGTGTTAGGGTTTGTATCATCAATTTTAGAGATGTAGTACCAGAAACACCCTGATACATGTACCGAAATTATAAAAGCTATAATGAAAATAAACATCCGAGCATAGTTGAAAGAGAGTTTTGCCCATAGAAAAAATGTTTCTAAATAATTACCTCTAAAAAGCTGCAGGGTTTTTAGGATACGAAGCATTCGGAGCATTTTATATAGTCGACTTACACGTATTATACGAATAAACCGGTTGTATGAGATTTTATTTGAAGATTCTGGAGAGGATGTGTATAGGAATTCTAAAGGAATTGAGGATATAAAATCTATAAAAAACCAAGACTTTATGTATTTTTTCACTATAGTTGTCCTTGAAGTTATGATTTTCCCAGTCATATCAGCATAAGCACTATTAAATGTTATAAGAATGTCTGATAAGAAAAAACAGTCAATAATCCCATCTAAATACAGCCAGTTTTCATTATATACAACAAAGCTCAGTTGATATGGTAAAACAGTAGCTATATATAAAGTTAGGAAAATCATCAATGCATTCCAAAAAGCTTTGAATTTAGAATCCGGAAAAAACAATATTTTCAAGCTTATTGACTTAGACTTAAAAATAGGTTCATCACATATAACTTCTGTACCGTTTACAGCCCCATACATCCTGATATCCTTATTTAGTTTATTGAATTTTCCAATAACTTTTGCAACATTACGTACCTTTGACCATAAATACTGTATTCTCTCTTTACTTACTTTTGCATTTGAAAACTCTCTTGTTGATATCCTTTTTACTGTTTCAGTTCTATTATATTCTCTACCAAATTTTTGTCTAGTCTCTTTGAAGTTTATCATAATTGACATAATATCAAACTTGTATATAAAAGTAAATAAATTAAGTTTTTTTAAATTGACTAGAAATTATATTTTAAAGTTTAGATTATAGTTTTTAAAACATAGAGAAATTATTTTTATAAGATATTATGATAGTTTTAAGGTAATGTTTAAGTTTAGAATTAAATAGAAATAGTTTTGAAGGAAAGATAGAATTTTTGTGAAAATGAATTATTGAAATTAGTATGAAGATTGAAAAATGATTATTGTGTGATGTTTTAGATAGGAGGAGATTGAAATGGATTTTGGGTTTGAGATTTTGTAATAATAAGAAATATTTTAGGAAATTTGATAGGAATTTGGATTAGTTAATTTTATTATGTGTTATTATTACAAGGGCTGGACAATAGTCAAGCGATAATTCCTAACTTATATTAATGTATTATTATTGGAATATTGTTTTTGTTGTATATAATGATATGCAGTATTCTTCATCAATTTCCATAAAAGGTATTTTTTTAGATTTATATCAACAGTTTTTAGTCATTTTGTATTATAGTAAATTATAACAGGGAAAATTAAAATTATAATAGACTGAGGGATAAATCGGTAAATTTTACTTACAACTAAATTGCTTAGTAAAACTTTGCTAGATTGTATTAAGACTTGAATATATATTTTTATTAAAACTAAATTGCAAAGTGTAATAAGTTCAGAAATTAATAAGATCATAATTCTATACCCTCAAATGCTTTATGCTGCAAACCCCAATTCGCTACCTAAATTCTCTAAAAATCATAAATCCCTACATAAGCCTATCTAAAAAAACTAAAATCCATAATAAATAATAATGGAAAACACCAAAGAGGGTAAAGACCTTGAGGTCCAGCACAAAAAAGCTGAAGACCTTCTGTCAAGACTCTCCGGTGACAATCTTGCACGTGCAAGTTCTCTCCTAGACCTGCAAAAAGCTAGAAACATTCTCTACATGAACTTCATCAAAGAACTCAAACAACTTGAGGAGCATTACGAAGACCAATACCAACCTCTTTACTCACAACGTGCAGAAATCCTCAAGACCCAAAAAGGTTTCTGGCTCAAAACTATAAAGCAAAATGCCTTAACCTCATCTTTAGTTTATACACATGATGAAGAAATCTTACAATATCTGACTGATATTAAATGTTTAACTGATCCAGACTCAGATAATTTTGTCTTAGAGTTTATTTTTACTGAGAATCCTTTTATAGAAAATGATATACTTAGAAAAAAGTACGTGATGACAAATGCTGATGTTATGGAAAAAAGTATCGGGACTGAGATTGTGTGGAAAAATAGGAGTGGTGAGGATGAGGAAATGAGAAAAAAACAGTTAAATGATGGGAGTTTTTTTAAGTTTTTCAATAATATCAATATGCCAAATGCAGCGGAGTTAGAAGGGTTGAATGATAGTATGGAACAAGAACTTGTTGATAATGTCGAGCAGGATTTTGATATAGCTTCTGAGTTTAAAGATGAGATTATACCTAATGCGGTTTTGTATTATCTTGGAAGTAGGTGTGATGATGATAAAGAAGAGTAAAAGAGATAAGATTATAATTAGGGTTTTAAAGGATAATGGATTAGGATTTTTATAATGTATTATATGATAAAATTGGTATAAAAATGCGGTTTTTGAGTATTGGAAAATGATTTTTTAAGCTGAAGATTTAATGTTTGATATAAGAAATTTTAATAGAATTCAATACAAAAATCTCATATTTCAATAACCCATTAGAAATATTTGATTTTTTTTACCATATCAGTATTACTTAATCCTAAATACAATTCATGGTTTTCTAAATTAACGATAAGGAATTAAAACTTTAAAAGTATCGATATAAACTAAATGTTTATAATATGTTTATAAAAAATGAATGAGTCTTATCGAAATTGGAGTGAAGATCTGTTTTACTCAACAGAAATTATAATTGAAAGTCATTTTGAGCCTGTTGATAATGAAAATGTCCCATCGCCAATGAGACCAGCCAGGATACAATCACACTGGCTTGAAGTTACTCCAACAAGAAGTCCGTTAAAAGCTTTACAAGAAACCCCTTTAGGACTTAGGTATAGCCCTATTTCTAAGTAAAATGATAATGAGTCAAAAATACTAATTTTATTTGTTATTGGAAATTTGGCATAATAGGATATTATTTTTTTGAAAGAATCAGATGATTTTAGGGTTTAAAGATATTGGCTTAGTTTAATTGAAGCTAAAATTATGGGATTTTTGAATTTTGTTGTAGATTTTGAAGAATATTTTAAATATAAATTTNTTTTTGAATTTTGTTGTAGATTTTGAAGAATATTTTAAATATAAATTTGGAAAATTATGAAGATTATTAATTTGGAGTGAAGGATAATTAGGTATTTAGGTTTGAAAATAGTTTTTTTATATGTGATTTTCATATAGATGATTTTAAATAAAATCTTCACTCCTAAACCTATCCAAAAAACTCTTACCTCATTTTCTATAATCTCCATATCAATCATAATATTTATTTAAATCCTACTAATTCATACCCTTTAAAAGTACGATCAAAATTATCGCTGCAACGATAATAAAAAACCCCAAATAAGTTTTAAAAAATCCTCCAAACCCTGTATATTTTCCTTTAAGCACTAAAAGTATAGCAATATTAACCATATTCCATCCTCCACCTTGATAATTAGCTTGGTTAAGTACATATGCAACATGACTATGACAATTATTACAGAATAAATTATGTTCTTCATCTTTGTACTTATCATCACCTTTCATTACAAATTCATCCCATTTCTCTTTATTTTCAATTTCAAGCATAACATATTTTGTTGGGTTACCAAATGCCATATCATCAATAGTCACACTATAAGTTCCAGAAAAATCATGAATTATACCTTCACTTGTACATATCCCAGTATGGCCGATAAAAGGGAAGAGTGCTGTGATTAATGGTAAAGGGGTCCAGACTATACAGAATGGATATCGGTTGGTATGAATGTCTAATACGCAGTTATCATATTGTTCCATATACGATCTCATAATTATTATATTTTGATTTTAATAGTTTGGGTTAGATTTTGAAGGTAGTGATGTTTGGTTTTAATATAGGGTTTTAGGTTGAAGAAAAAGATTTTTAGGTTTTAAATTTGGTAATTAAGATAAGCTTTTTATATCATTATTCATAATATTTTTCGAAGTTAATCTTATAGTTTTTATGATTATAACTAGATAAAATTATTAAGAAAAACTGTACTTTGGGTTTGATTATAAGGGTTATTTTAAGTATGGAAAAATATCAGGTTAAGATTGCATTTGAGAGCAGAAATATTGAAGTGACAAACAACTTGATGAGTAATATTTTAGAGTTTGCTATCAGGTCAATGTATGGTTTAATAGGGGGAAGCTTATTGAATTATGAGATTTTAAGTATTGAAGCTGAAAATTCTATGATGTGTTTTCAATGCGATAAAGGGGACTCAGAAAAGATAATTGGAGCTTTGGCAATGGTTGGTAGTTATGGGGTTTCTAGAATTAAGACTGCTGTGAAGAAAATTTCTTGTCCTGATTAGTAATAAATAGTAACTTCAATATAAAGGGAAAGATTTTATAAACTCAATTTGATAAACTTAAACTGTTTAACTTAGTTAATTTACTAAAAAAATCTTTTAAACAGTTTATATATTAAAAAAAAAAAATTTTAGAGTTTAAATCTGTCTGTTTATTCATTCTATTAATTAGCTTATTTATCTATTTATCAATAACAACAATTTCTTCTTACTATATATCAATTTATAAATAATATCATCCTGAAAATATTTTTATATCAGAAACAAAATTCCCACACATCATAAAAGATAAGAACTTCTAAGTAAATATTCTATCTAACTAATTAATCAGCTTTAAGCTTGACTGAATTACGTCCAGTAAGATATTTAACGCTTTCTGGTGACCTTAGTATATCCAACAATTCAAAGTAAAGAATTTTTTCCATCCTTAAATTCATTTTCGATCTATTGTAAATTATCTGTGAACACAAAATAATTAAATGCCTAGGGTCTTTCATATCTGTCATTATAACATTCATTCCGCTACCAACAGTGATATACCTAATTAGCCTTCCAAGTAAATACACAACAGAGAAATAAAACCCAAATATTGAGAATGAAAATGTTGCAGGACTATATTCATCTGATATGACAAAGAATTTTAATGGTTTCAACTTATTATTTTCATTAGTCCTTCCTACAGTCCAATAAACTTCACTTGAATTTTCTAATTTTACAACTAAATTACTTGTAAAACTAATATCATGCACAGTCTCAGGAACAACAGTTCCCGCACTTGGAATCCTTATAATCTGTTCAAGTTTATCAGTTAAGACAACAAAATTTGTTGATTGTTTACATAAAACTTCAATAAACCCATCTAAGTATTCTTTAGAATCAAAATTGTAATCACTTTTCAATGATGAACTTTGTGATGATTTAGGATATGGTCTTATAAAAGTATGATCAATAGTAAGGCCAACTGATGATAAATCTGTTACTGTTGATAAATCTTTACAGAATTTGTTACGTTTAAGACTTGTGACATCCCATATTGAGTCAGGTTCAGAAGGTACTTCAAGAAGCTGAGTAAGTTCTTTTTCACTACCTGAAATAAAACTAGAATTACCAAAAAGATCCCATTCAGTTTGATTGTATTCTGGAGGATTATAAGCGGTTGATGTTGAAAAAAGCATAAGTTGGTTGCTACCGGCGTAGATTTTAAGACTTAAAGATGTTGAAAGTACTTCATTTTTATATATAAACGGATTAGATGTGCTATAAATAAACAACGGTAACAAAATAATCAGTAAAAGTCCAAACAGACTACAAACTCCATATTGGATTTTTTCAAAAATAGAAATTTCTTTTTGATCCTCAGCATTTTTAAGCGATTGTTGCTCATAATCAGTTAAAAACAACCTTGCGTTAATATCCTCAAGTTTTAACCACTGAAACAAATTTAATGACGTTTTGCTAAAAGTCCAATCAATAAAAGTCCTTAATTCAAACAAAAACGGCACAGCCCTGTAGAATTTGAAAAAATAATACTCAGTCCTTGAAGGCTTTTTCATTGATGGGAAAGTTGAGTTAGTAAAAGTTGGTAAACCAAGTCTGATCTGTTGAGCAGTTATAGCGAAATAAATAGTGCAAATTACGTAGAATCCTTGTAAGAAATAATTTATTTCAAAGTTGTTACATGTATTATTATCATGTAAATCGCTACATGAAAAAGTGTTTTTATATTTATAAATGCTGTTTATAGGGAAAAACCAAAAGACTAAAATATTGAAAATAATCAGTAAAGCAAAATGGAGGAACTTTTTGACAACGTAATGAACTGAATTGTTTTGTTTTTGGTTGTTATCATTATTATCAGCTTCAAAAGTGTTCCTAACTTCAGCTCTAAGATCTGATATATGTCTATTATGGGCAATACGTTCGATTATAATAATAACAACCATGATCACAACAGAAAAAACCATTTCTCCTTGGAATTTATTCCTTCTAATAGCTTGATCAATATCCTGATAATTCCCTTCCATTCTGCTGTAAAAAAGGAATAAATAAAGTGTTATAATAAGTTGCATCATTAGACAATAAGGGTACAAATCTTTACCTGGCTTTGAATTTATATTTAAATTTTCTCTAGAGAGTGTTTTTTTATGATTTGCAGTTTTATTACAAATTGGATCTATCTCAGTTTCATTCAAAAGCCCTACACGTAAAAGATAATATTCAAGAATAAGTACACTAAAAATCACTGCATTATCCCAAAGGGTATAATAAAAAAGAGTTTCACTATAAGTGTTTTTAGCCAAATTTAATCCTATTTTAAATGGGTCTTTATATTGATTTAATGCTTCAGCAAATATTTCTTTAAGAATGTCAAGTTGGAATATGTATTTGAGCATTATGATTACAGACTCATAGTAAAGTATGAACCTAAAATACATTGTCTTTGGTCTTGGATATTGAATCATCCCATAACTTAATGCTGATACTGGAAGTACTAAACTTACTAAACTTGCATACATAAAATGATTGACAAATAATAAAAAGTATACAAATACATCTAAATTGCTCAATATTGCAAATAAAAATATCTGTGGATATTTAGAATAACTATAAGGGATCCAATTTTCATTTAAATAATATCTTTTACCAAACTGCATAAAATCTTGATTACTGTTTTTTTTGCCCGTGTAAAAATTATGCCGGTTTATTTTCCTTTTCAAACAATCACTCTGTTTTTCTTCAAAATCAGGCTGTTGCGAGCTTAAAGTTGACACACTTTTCATGAACTTCTTAAATAAAAACGGATTCACATAGCTCAAAATCGAGTTTCTATTCAAATTGTATTTATTTTCTACATCTTCATCTTCCTCTTCATTCTCCCAAGGTTCTTTTACCAAATCGCCTTTAAAGTTTTTTATATTAAATTTCATTCTTTTTACTTTTTCATCTGCTTCATTCCAAGCTATTAACTTATCTAATAGAAGTTCGACTTTTCTTTCAAATCTTAATCTTATACAATTATGTTCATCAGTTTCAATTTTAAGTCGTTTATTCAAATTTTCCTCCATACTCTTAACGATTTTTTTTGAAGATTCTTCGATTATTATACACTCATTTTTATGACTTGATTTGAAATCCTCACTATTAATCATCCTTAATATCAACAGTAAAAAGGCAAAAGAGTAAATTTTAAAGTTCAAAGATGAATAACGGTCGAAATTTGTCAATGAGTCCATGGTTTCATCATTCCAGATTTTAATAAGCCCGAAATCTAAAAACCAATGATCATTTTCTTTAGTCACAAGGCCGACAGGCATTTGTATGAATAATTGACAAGCTAATTCGAGTATGAGTATATTTAAAAACAAATTAAGATACAAAGTAAAAGATTTAAGCTCACTTTCTTGGATTCCATGAAAAGTTAAAGTTGTCATAGTTTCAGGTTGTGATAGAATAGGTGTTAGATTAGATTTCTTATAATGTTCAGCTTGGAAACTGTTATGTGATTGAATAAGAATTTCTTGTTGAGGGTTACTAACTGAGGACTTTGATGATAATAACATGATTTGATTTTCTTTTAAAACAAACAGTAAACATATACAGCAATAAATCGCAGCTATAATCCCTGTGCTTTGGGTTATAAAAAGCATAACAAAAATCAGTGTGGAAAACCTTGAGAATTTATAGAACAGAACTTTAGCTTTAAACATGAAATTCTTCAACACTTCTCTGAAATTTAATTCTTCAAGTTTCGCATCTGCTTCAGCTTCGGCTTCGGCTTCAGCTTCAGGTTTATCTTCAGTTTTATCTTCAGTTTTAACTTCAAATTTCGCTTTTTCTTGTTGTCTATTTGTATTTCTGTTTATATTTTCGTCTATTTGATTTTTTAGCTTTTTAAGTTCTATTAATTGATTAGTTCTTCCTGCTAAGTAATAGAAATATATAAACCCTACAAGAGTACAAAGAAGGTCGAAATATACTGAGTAAATTTCAGTTCCGCTGAATTCAAAGAAATTATAAAGATCTTGAGATTCAGGATAAATGTAGTCTAAGCCTAGATGATCAATTGAAAAACTCAAAAAAATGAGGATGTATTGGGACCAGACACCTATTATAAGTATAAATGCGATAATGTTGGTTTTATCAAATTTTTTGAAAAAAATAATGATTAGGACCGTGATCATATAAAGGACTGAGATAATTTTTAGTTTGTAAAATGCTAAGATAAGAAGAAGCATGATCATAAAAACTTCAAATATCGATTTGAGGAGGTCGAGGGAACTTATGAAATCAATGTCGCTTTCGATATTATAATTGACTTCTTTATAGTTCTCTCCTAAGGCTTGAATAAGTTTTATTCTCGGCCTTAAAATTTCTATCATTTTAACAACTTCATCTTTTTGATTAAAACGGGTTGTTGTATGCCCTCTATTTCTCTGCTGAAATGTACTACCTCTCCTTTTACTAAGTTCACTTTTTGTAGAAGTAAGTTCAGGCAATGCAGGTAATACAATTTCATTAGAATCATCAGGTTTGCTTTTTGGTATTTCCTGATCAATTTTTTTTTTATCTTGAATTTTTTTCCATGTGCTCATAAATCCCGCTGCCACAATAGCCATGCCATCATCTCTTTTTTTCTGACTTGAATTCTTATCAGCATTTCCCTCAGTTTTCGATTCCTCCCAACCATCTATAATATTCTTAACCTCATTAGGAATAAGTGCTTGAATATTCAACCTTTCAAGAACCAAAATTATAAGTATTATAACATAACCATAACATGATTGTATTGTATTATGGATTTCTGTAATTATAATTTGATATTTATATGAGGATTCAATATAACTTGCATCACTTTCTGAGGCTATTAAAATATTATTAAACAATTGAACACTGTATGTGACAATTAAAGCGATTACTGTTGTTATTGTTAGTAATGCCCATAAAAGTGCTCGATATTCCCATTTTCTTACCTCTTGATAAGTTTTTTTCTTGTCTTCTGAATCGTATGAGGAATAATCGTCACATTCTAATAATCTAGCGTTCATGTTAAAATGCTTGAATAATTCTTTGTGATTGTAGATGTATATTATTTGCATTACTCCTATGATGATTAGATATATTACCATAAAAATTGTCATCTGCCAAAATGCACTTAGAGTAAAAATACAGAATGAATAATAGATGCAAAATGGTTCTGTTATGAGTTTGTATTCATAACTTCGGGAAAAGAATTCGTTCATGATTTTTGATGTGATGCTTTTGTTGTTGCTTTCGAAATGCTCGGCTTTTATTTTCACTACAATGAATTTGACAAATTCTTCAGTCTTTTTAGTCTCAGATTTTTGCGATATTAACCTAATCATTGCTTTAAATGATAATGATAATAAAAAATCTGCGAGTATATAAAAATATATTTCTTCTTGTGTTTTATATACTTCAAAACCAATAGAAGGTAGATTCATCCACTCTAGACTAAAAATGCTAACGACACATAGAAAAGTATATCTAGTAAACATAAGTGTTTGAGAGTAAAATCTGAGAATCATCAAACAAGATTTTACTTTTTCAGTAGGATTATTTAGATTTCTTCTGGTATTTATATAATGAATAAGCAAAGTTGCCAGTAAAAATATGATTCTCAAAAGGTTCAAGATGTTAGTTTTTATAACAATACTCAAAACAATGCAAAATGAGTATGTAAAAAAAATATGCAAAAGAGGCTTATATTTTTTCAGCATCGCACTTATTGGATTGCTAGGGAAAATAACTTCTGTATCTGCTTTAAGATGATTATTAATAAAACTTTGAAACAAAGTACTAATCATCAAAGGGAATAAAGTATAATAAGCTTCAGTCTGACTATATCCAAGCCCAAGTGAATTTTTAATAATATCATTATCTTCATTTATATTCATAACATCAAAAATAAGCTTAATAGAATATTTCAAAGCTATTGCAATGAACAAATAAACATTAAAATTGTCCCAATATTTTTTAATATTATTCTTACTCTGAAGGAAGAATATAATGAATATAATAAACACTGCATGAAAAAGATCGAGGGAAATCAGTCCAAATAAAACAACACTAAAAATTGATATGATATAATAGCATTTAAAAGGGATTAAAATCAATTTATCAAGAGCTGTATTTGGGAAATCAGCTTTATACCAATATAAAGTATTTGAGGTATCTTCTTGATTATTATTTTCTAAAGGTATCGCATTAGGAATTTCTTCTTTAGGATCTTTTTGGGTTACAGCTTTTTTCATAAATAAAGAAAAATTGAACGTAATTACTGATGGGTCAGTATTGATAATAGGCTGATTTATTGATGCATTTTTGTTTGGGTCAGTTTTTTCACATATGTCAAGAGAAATGTTTCCTTTTTCAAGCAACACCTGTAGTTTTACAGTAAAATAACTTATAAATGCTGTACCTACTAAGATAAAAGAAAAGTCATAAAAGGATTTTCTTTGTGTAGTAAAATTAAGCACCAAATACTTTAAAATCATTATCGGGACAATACAAAATTTAAGAACTTTATTGCATTTTTTAATATCAGGTTCTATTCCTGTATACATAAGCCATAATATCACAAAGACCCCAGCGAAATTGACAAAAATAAAAGACCATAGTATCAAAGCAACTTTAATAGCAAAGTATATAAACAACACTAATTCTTTATTTGGAAGAGATTCCCTACTTTGCAAAAATCCTTCCTTAACAGAGTTCTCACCTTCAAAGTTTCTCGTTTTAGAAATATGCAAAAACACTATATAAATAAGTGAAACATTCAAAAACTCAAAAGAAAAAATGCTCAGTGGTCGATAAAATCCTGCATCATAAAAAACTCTCAAACAAGTCATCAAATGCACACTGCTAAGTATCAAAATGCTAAAAGATAGCTTTTTAAAATTGAATTCATATTCTAACAGGAACCTAAAAATAATCCAATTTGCCAAGCAAAGGAAATACAACATATTCCATATTGTAAAATCAAAAAAACTTGTACAAAGCAACACTATGAATCCTAATCTCATAGTTTCTTTTAAGTAATCATGAGCGTTTTTAGCTTCAATAAAAGTTAAAATGCACATAAAAATTGCTGTAAGGTCAGGAATGATAGATTCAAAAGACTTGGAGAAGTTGGGATTCTTAGGAGTATTGAAGATTTTAAAGATTAAATCAATTGATTCATCTGAGTTTGTGAGAGAATTTGTTACTGTTAGGATGATTAGAGTTATTTTTGCGATTAAGAGTAAGAGGCCTAGTATTCCTGGGATCATTTTGATTTTTGGGATGATGACAAAATTTAAAGATAAAGTTATTGTCCGAACCAGCCATACTAGACTGTATATGCTTGTAGACCATGAAGGGTTTATGATAGAACTGATAAGATAGCCATAGACCAGCAAAGCCTTAAACATATTTTATTCTAAACGAAATTTTCGGACATAAATATGCGGATTAGGTATTGAGAAAAATAGTTTAAATAAAATACATTTGCTTTGAAAATCAGAGAGAAGATATGGCATTTATATATGAAAAATATCATGGTGCGATTTTTAATTATCGTAGTGTATCATATTTTCACCTATTTTTTATTATTGTAGTGCATCATATTTTCACCTTTAAATAAGCTAATTTATTTATTATTATTACGTTGTCTACATATTTGTATTTAATTTTGGTCTGCACTTTTTTATCTGATTTTCATAGCTGTAAAAGAGATTGTATATTAAAATTGGTATCAATTTGTATTAAAAAGTACTTAGGCTGTTATAATAACTGATTGATATTTAAAATCTTATTAGTTCTTTGAATGAAAAAACCTTCTTGTTATTCCCTCTTCATTAGAATAAAAATATTATCTATATAATTTACAAGGTTTACTAGTTTACAATTTAAAAACTAAATCTCCATGCGTGCAAAAGTTCAAAAATACTATGATATTCTTGGATTAAACGAAAACAAAAATTTATTAGTATTTTAGATTTGTAAAGAATAATACCAAGATATGAAAAATACTAGAGAAATTATCAATATTAAAGCTAAAATATTTAATTCCTAATAACTAGATGATGTTCTTTCGGAAATTTATCCTAAGACATTTTATTCCAGAAGCATAACAAATGATAATCTAAGAGCTATAAAAGATTAATTCATGATGAATAATTAGTTTAGATTTCATTAAAGATGATTCAATATTATCTATAGTTCCTGATCATGAAAATATCAATTTTTTATGTATAAAGTTCATCAAAAGAAAAATCTTTTTATGAGCGGGCATATGGATCCTCTAATATAAAATTTACTCCAAAAAAATATAATCTGGTCTAGTGTAAAGATCAAGTTGATATTGTTTAAAGTTTAATTCTGGCAGATCAAATAGCATGATTCTTTTAATTTCACTTAAATTAATTATTTACATCAGCATAAGGACCTATAATATCTTTGTCTTAATAGGCCACAACAACAATTTAAATTTTGGGATTTAAACAACAAAATCTATTAAACTACTTAAAAAAATCAGATTTAGTAGGCGATTTTATAGTAAAAATCAATGCTCAATGCACTGAGGTCTTTGCTATCCATTCTTATATAAGCAAATTAAATAGAAAATAAATCAAGCTTTAAATGTGAAAAATGATCAAAGAACCTTTGTGAAATGATATATTAACACTACAAAATCATAAATATTGATATAAATTAAAACAAACATATTATGTACTTATCAGCAGATACACTATATTTAAAAAAATAACACTTTTTGTAGAAGTATTTGAGTAATCCAAAGCTTTGAAAATTAATGTAAAAAAACAAACTGTTTTTTATCTCCTGATGGTAAATACATAGCGAAGTGAGATTTTAATTCATTGGAAATCATTGATTTAAAAAATGGGTTTTAGTTGTGATCATTACAATACAAAACCAATATATTCAATTTGTATATTATTTATTATATATGAAATCTTCAGTATGATAATCATTGATCTAACCAAAAGATTACAAGTAAAACTTCAAAACCTAATCACAAGTTTTACATGCTTTCAATCTTTGCTCTTTTTCTCAATAAATAATCACGCACATCTATAAAATTATACTTCTTATTAAATATCATTAACTATACACTTATAACCCCAAAAAAACAACAAAATCATCACAATTCTCTTTCTTACTAAAATTTTTTACAACCTTATTTGATCATATAATAAAATGGTATCTCTTACTTAGATAAGATTTCTTGTAATCCACAACAAGCAAGGTAAAATCCGCTTATCTCGCTGGTATACAACAATTCCTTATGAAGAAAAGTGTCAATTAGAAAGAGATGTTCATAGACTAGAAATAAATCGTGACCCGAAGTATACAAATTTTTTAGAGTTCAAAAATTTTAAAGTTGTCTATAGAAGATATGCTGGACTATTTTTCTCTGTAGGTGTAGACTATGATGGGAATGTTCTTAGTGTACTTGAGATAATACATTTATTTGTTGAAGTCATGGACCAATATTTTGGCAGTGTATGCGAACTTGATTTAGTCTTCAACTTCCATAAAGTATATGGAATATTAGATGAAATCCTTATTGGAGGGGAGATCACAGAGACTTCAAAACCTTTGATATTACAGAGTTTGAGAGCTGGAGAAAAGTAAGAAATATTTAGGCGAAATTAATTTAGATAAAAATAGATATAGAAATTTTTGGCTTAAAAACTATTAGAATATTTTCTTAAAAAGATCATTGTAGCCAAAAATATCAATAAGAAAGGTAAAATGAAGACAGCAAAGGCACTTAACGCATGTTTGTATTTTAGGACTTTAAAATCTGCTTGACAAAATTCAATATCTGGATTAGGTCCATAAAGTTCGTTTATAAGTATTGTATGTTCAATTTGTGGTATATTATAAGAATCTCTTATAGATACATGAATAATTTGTGCTTCCCAATCAATTTCTATAGTGCCAAAGTTTTTATGTAAGTATTTTTTCCCAACATTAAACGTAAAAGATTGCCAGATGTTTAGGAAATACCAGCTTATCATGTTGTAAGTTGAAAAAACTGAATGTGTTAAACCACTAGAAGTCATTTCATAAACAACATGTTTTGAACAAGGTATTCTTAATAATTCCCCATAATGTACATCTCCACTTAAAAGAAGCACTCCTGGGTACTTGTCTAACAGTTTCCAAAGCCTTAAACGCGATTTTTCATGCCATTTCTCAGCTGGTCCGCTTCTATCAAATGTATTAACCTGTAAACCATTACCTATAATTTTCACCCTTTCCCCTGATTGAAGTTCTTTTTCTAACCAAGCCCATTGTTCTTCACCTATAGAATCTCCTTCATTATCCCATTTGTTATCTCTAAACCATCTAACATCAAGTAAAATCAATTTTAGATCTTCAAATACAAAACTATGATAAATACCTTCATGATCTCTTATTGACCCATCATCTAAAAACTCTAATACTAGTTTCTTACCTAATTCTTTGTAAATAAAACTTTTATCACCATCATTTATCCCATAATCATGATCATCATAAATCCCTGTAATCATTGTTGTATTCATAAGATTTTGATATTCATTTGAGTTTTTGAAATTATTGTATTTTAATCTCCAGCTTTTTTCATCTGTTGGAATAAATATTTTAGGTAGTGAGTATCTATCAGCATAGATAATGTCTCCAAGCCAAATGTAAATTTCAGGTTTCCAATTGGCTATTGAATAAAATATTTCAGGGTTTGTGTTTCCGAATTGGTTAGCGCATGACCCGAAAGCTATGCGTGAGATCTTTCTATGCTCAGATACTTTGCGCCCTGATGAAATTCCTATAGCTAAAAGTAGACATAAAAACAACATTTTTGTATTAATTTAAACTTTTGATTAGAGTTTTTATGAAGGTGTGTGTTATAGTTTATTTTAATAGTTGTATTGGAGGAGCTAATTTGTGGAATAAAGGAAGATGTAAAACTGATATTTTTATGAAATAATGTGAATCGTGATCATCTATAAAACTATTTAATCATGTTATTTATATATGATGTCTATGTATCATTTTTCACTTCAAAAGCTAAAGAAATTCTATCTAAACATTCATCAAATGGAGTCATAAACAAATTTACAATATCTTTTCCCAGTATTGATATTTTTACAATTTCAACAAACCTGGGAAAATCAATAAACCTAAGTTTCTCACGAACTCTATCAAAAATAGAATCTATGAACATATTAACCATAATACTACATTCATTATAAGCTGGAGATGATTCAGGTAAAGATTCATACATACGATTGATTTCATCAACTTTAAGCCTTCCATCACATCTGAAATCATAAAGATCAAAACTTAATCGATTAATTACAAGTTGTGAAGGATTTGCTACTAATGGATACATTTTTGATAAGAAAACTGCTTTAGATAAATCTTTGCTTTGTGAAAGATATTCATAAAATCTTGTGGATAAATATTCGTTATTATAACCTAATAGTTTAGGCTGTATATAAATTACAAAATTTTCAATCATGGATTGCTTTGTGATAATTCGGATTTTGAATTTTTCTTTTGATTGGAGAAATTTGAACTTTTTCAGTAGGTCATCAAGTTGAGATTTTTTATATAATCTCATAGAGGAATCTAAATGGCATAAGTAGTCATATTTATCTGATTTCCTAATAATATCATTGAACTCTGGACTTAAATTCATTTCAACCACAATATTTTCACTGTTTTTCGAAGAATGAATAGGACTTCGCTCGATAAATCCTTTTTCCAGCATAAAGTTATATCCTGCAACATATAGAAATATATCTAAAAGTATTTGTGGCCTTCCATGAAACTTAACCATAAAAAACTCTTTCAAATTTATCGCTGGGTCTATTGGTACTAATGATTCCTTTATTTTTGTAATAGGTTTAGCACCTTGCTCTCCAATTTCTTTCATTAAACTAAACGTGCTTTTTCTTCTCAGCATTTTCCCTTTTAAATTTTTAAGTCTGCCTTGTTTTTTCAGTTCAAAAGTTTGCATCAATATGACTAAATCAGAATCATAAATATTCTCTTTTCTAAGCCTCATTGCCGTAAATGTATCTTTATACGATATTTTTTCATCTTTATCAAAATCGAAGAGTTTAAAGCAAAGCCTTAAATGCTTTTCTTCACCTTGTGTTATAAATTTATTCATTTCAGTGACGAATTCATGAAAATTCCAAGACTTAAAGTCGAAAGAATTTATAAGAACATCACATATATGTTTTGGATATCTTTGAGCTAAATAATTAGAAAAATTATCAGAAGTCATTCGTGAGTGATTTTCAGTTATGAGATTGAAAAGATTTTTAAGTTTAGGGTCTGCACTTTTAAGTGTAACCCTTCTTCTTAAAAGATTCATTCTACTGTTTTTATTTGTAGAGTAGCTGCGGATAGATGAAGTTTCGCTTAACTCACTGTATGCTTTGCTTCCATATGTAAAGATTGGTCTTTTGTAAATTACAGCTTTCCTTGATGATTTAGATATAGGGAAAGAAATTTCTTGTGAGATTACTGAGCTTTCATTATCTACTGAAATAGAATTCTCAGATTTAACCTTAAGGGTATCTTTCAGTGATATAGGAGCTGTCATGTTTAATTTTGACTTACTAGCTCCTTTTCTTTTACGTGAAGGTATTAAAATTTGATTTTCAATTCCTTCACACACAAAATAATTATATATTTTCGGATGTCTGCATAGAGTTTGCAAAAAATATATTAAAAAAGATGATCTGTGACTATAAATTATTACCTTTTCTTCAGAGAACTTAGATTTTGGAGTTTCTTCAATCGGAACAGTATCAATGATTGAATTCTCAGAAAACTCAGTAATTTCATCTATTTTTTCAAGTTTCAGTTCTTTTTTCCAATAATGACCTTCAGAACGATCGTTTAGGGATAATAAGTCGTTAAAAAAAAAACTTGAAGGCTCAATCAGCTTTGGCTTCATAATATACAATATATTGAAATATTTATTATATTAATTATTGATTAGTTTCGTGTAATAATCTGTATTTTCTTTGCAAGTTAATTAAATATAATGCCTTTTCAAGTATTTGATTTATTATATTTTTCATAGTTGCTATGATAATTAAATCATAAAAAAATCATGGAAAATCTAATTAATAAAACCAAAAAGCCTAGTCAAAAAATCCTAAAAATCTATCTAATCTACCTATTAAGTGGAACCACTAAAGTAAATGCTTGCTGAATCTGGAAATTCATCAAAAATGCCATCGAGTTTAGCCTCTAAAACTGCTTCATAAGTTTGCGGCCTATTAAACCCTGAAAACGGTACATCATCTCTAATAACCCACATATGCACAGCTAATCCATATCCATGTGCTTGGTGAACAAAATCAGTTATCTCCCCATTAGGAGTAAAAATAGCTCCATTATTAGGTCCAACTCCATCAACATAATCAGCATAATAAGACATATTAAACACAGGATAAGCACTATTAATCAAATAAACCAAAGGTAAATCAGTCTTTTTACTCATATACTGTAAACTTTCAAGTTCAAAGCATTGCAGAATAATAGGACAAATCTCACTAGCCCCTTTAATATTATCAATTCCCCTTTCTTTCAATATCTTAAGCAACATATCTTCAACATCAAATCCAAGTGAATTGAAATAATTTGGGTATTTTAATTCAATATATGCACCAAGTAAAGTTTGATTTTTTGTAATCCTCTCTTTGTTTTGATTAATAACCCAATCTAAAGCTTCGTTTATTGTAATTTTCTGAAAGTAGAAATTCAGAGTTTCTGGGCGAAATGATAGTCGTTGTTTTGCCCTTAATTCTTTGATTTCTGATAAAGTAAAATCTTCAGAAAACCAGCCTGTTTCTGTAACTGGACCTGCGTATGTTGAAATTGTTTTTGTTGTATGAAGATGACAGAATTGTGGAAGACTTTCAACGTTTGTAGTCTCATTTAACAGGTTTTCGTGATTGATTATAAGGCTAAAGTCTTTTGTTGGCACTAAATCTGGCTCGATGAAATCTGCCCCCATGTAACTTGCGATGTCGTAAGCTTGGAGAGTATGCTCTGGGATGTAACCTGATGCTCCACGATGAGCTATTATTAGAGGACGTTGGGTGTTGTAAAAGTATTTTGCTGAGGTTTTACGACTTGATACAATACTCAAGGAGAACAATAGGGTAATAAGCATTTATTTATCAGAAATAATTTGCAGATTGTGATTTGTAAAGATTGGTAGTTGGAAATAAGTTTGAAGATTTTTCGTTCTTTTAGTCTGNGCAGATTGTGATTTGTAAAGATTGGTAGTTGGAAATAAGTTTGAAGATTTTTCGTTCTTTTAGTATACTTNAGGGTAATAAGCATTTATTTATCAGAAATAATTTGCAGATTGTGATTTGTAAAGATTGGTAGTTGGAAATAAGTTTGAAGATTTTTCGTTCTTTTAGTCTGGGAATGGATAAGATTATGATATATAGATTCCTGAATATAAACTATTGATATTTTAGAGATTAAAAATACACTTTTGGGTGGAATATATATAATGATGTTTTTGATAATATTTATTAATGGGTATTGACAAAATTAGCTACTTCATGAGTCTAAATGTTTTAGTGATGATAGTATTAAATTTACATATAAAATAATTATTATATTTATATTTAATTATAAGTTATGCTTAGAGTCTGTTTGTGATATAATAAAAACTTTTCATTAAGTATCAACATACTTTTGCTATACTGAGTTATTTCTTGTATGCTGAAATCTATTTATTAGTTTTAAAAAACAAATTTTAAAGAAAATGTTAAATAACTTTAAGAATGATCTACAACATAATCAAATAATTTCTATAAATATATTACGAAATCATATCTTTTAAAACTAAATAACTAAAACTAATTAAACTAATGAGACTTTTTAAGATACGCTCATACGAGTAAAGCCTTGACCACTCATAGATTTCGCATTCTTTAATAAGTTAAGTGCTCTGATTTTTTCGATTTTTTTCCATATTAAATAAAAGGATTTGATCAAAACATATATAGAAATTAAAACTTGTGATCCCATACCTATAATGATAACATAAATAGTTGTTTCTTCAACTATCGCTGATACTTTTTGCGAAGTTATAAACATAAAGCTAAAACTTAAGCTGATTGCCAATGTAGATACTATTTCTCCAATCATAGTCGATATGAGCATTGATAATTCTTTATATGGTCTATAATAAAATAAAAATCCTGTCTGTACAACTGATCCAAAAATATTCAAACTCCCTTGTAAATAAGGATTTGCGTTTAAATACACTTGAGTGATTAAAAATCCTAATCTTCTTAAGAAAAACACAAAATAATACTGAGTGCTCCAGAATCCTTTGTCATTTTTAAACTCACTAAACAAGCTTCCCCATTTTCCAAAAAAGTTTTCATCTTTATTCAAAATATTCAATTTACCAATAAAAGAACAAACTACAAGACAAGCTGGAGTTAAAACAGTAATAATCTGCTTATAAATTACAATTGATACAACTGCAGATATTTGATTAAAATACCCACCAGCAGGCATGCTTATTTCCTATATAAAAATTACAGATCTTAATTGTATTAACGCAGCAACTCCAATATCTAAATAAGCTTGAGCCAAGAATCTTAAAAAAAAATTATACCTGTAATTGCCTAGTAATTTAAAAATTTTGACTGAAATTTTACCAAATTGGAATTTTGACAGAAGATAAAAAATAGGCCACATTAAGACTATTAGAAGAAAAGTTGTCATAGAAGGGCCTATGTTAATCCAGAAAACTGATGTATTTGTCCCAAAGTTACGAGCTTCTAAATATGGGTTTGTAGAAGTTCCTGAGTCAAAAATGTATGTAAATGGATTTGGGATAATTCCTGTATAACCCCCAAGGCCTGTAATAAATGCTTTTAGTCCATCTGGTATTTTATTACTGTTTAATGGAATGTAAGAGATAATCTGTATAGTATTTATTAATGCCCAAGCTGCAGTAGGATTGCTTACAATAGCTGTACCTAAAGAAGCAGTGACAGCAATTTGTGCAGCAGCTCTAGTAGCATTAGCCACAGCTGCAACAGCTTTTGAAGTTGCTAAAAACCCATGAAGTTTATCAGTAAAATTATAATTTTTCAGGATTTTATGATTTAAACTCTTTAACGGATTCTCAGTAATTGTTAAATTAAACTTAGTTCCATCAGCTAGATTCTCTAAAAACTTTAACGGCAAGTAATAATTATTAGAATTTTTCTTTTTAACACTGAATGTAAAAGATTGTACTTCTTCGATTGTAATTTGTAAGCTTGATTGCTTCAAATCTTCTTTAAGTTCTTCATCAAATATAAGATTTATTCTATTTTGACTATTCACATTCATAACTACTTCAAAATAATTAGCCTCACATTTCCCATTCTTATTCTCATAACCTTCTTTACATGAGCATTTAACAGGTTCAGATGATATCATATCAGCATTAGATACACAAGAATTACATGAAACATTATTAATACAATCATTACAAAGGTCTATACAAGCTGAACAAGTAGTATTATTTACATAAAATCCTTCTGAACAAATAAGAGAACAATTTCCATCTTTTGTAAGAGTAAAAGGTTTGATACATGATGAACATTCTGTATTTGATGAGCAAGTTTTGCATGTACTGTTGCATTTATTGCATGAATATTTTTTGTTTGAGTTTTTGAATAAGTAAAACCCTTCGTCGCATACACATTTATTTTCAAGAATTGAAGAATTATTTGGACAATTACATGCTCCTGATATAATATTAGAAAACTCAACAATACAGGAAGTACAGGTTGTATTACTTGAACATTTTGAACATTGAGGATCGCAAGGTGAACAAGTTAGTGGATCGGTGCTTGAAGCATAAAAACCGTCTTTGCATGCACATCCTATTGTACTTATCGTTGCATTTGGATCGATGCAAAGTAGACATACATCACTTTGTTTACAAGTTGCACAATCTGAATGACAAGATTTGCAAGCATCAACACTTATAAGTGCTGTGTCATTATAAAATTTATCTTTACATTTGCACCCGATTTTAGCATCAATCAAAGTATTACTAGCAATACAAGTTAAGCATTTATCTTTTTCTTTGCATGATTCGCAGTCAGGATTACAAGATTTGCAAGCATCAGCAGTAATAAGTGCTGAATTATTATAAAATTTTGCATCACATTGGCATCCAGAATTTGCATCAGGATAAGCATTATTAGCTTCACAAGTTAAGCATGTATCAACATTATCACAAGAAGCACAATCAGAATTACAAGCTTTACAAGCATCTACAGTGTTAAGTTTAGAATTATTAAAATATTTTTCATTACATTGACATCCTATAGTATCATTAAGTGACGTAAAATTTGCAATGCAGGTTAAGCATTTATCTATATGATTACAAGAAGCACAATCAATATTACAAGCCTGACAAGCATTAGAAGTTGTAAGAGAAGTTTCATTATAATACTTTTCATTACATTGACATCCTATATTCTCATTAGGCGAAGCATAATTACTAATACAAGTCAAACATTTATCTTTATCATTACACGCAGCACAATCTGAATTACAAGATTTACATGAATCAAATGCTATAAGACTTGTATTATTATAAAATTTTGCATTACATTGGCATCCTATAGTATCATTAGGTAAAGCATTATTAGTAATACAAGTTAAGCATATATCTTTATCATTACAAGTAGCACAGTCTGAATTACAAGATTTACATGAATCAATAGCTGTAAGACTAGTATTATTATAAAATTTTGCATCACATTGGCATCCTATAGTATCATTAGGTGTTGCATTATTTGTAATACATGTTAAACATTTATCTTTTTGACTACAAGAAGCACAATCAGTATTACAAGATTTACAAGCACTAGAAGTTGTAAGAGAAGTTTCATTATAATATTTTGCATTACATTGACATCCTTTAGTATCATTAGGTGAAGCATAATCAGTAATACAAGTTAAGCATGTATCTTTATTATTACAAGTAGCACAATCAGAATTACATGAATTACAAGAACTTGAAGTAGTAAGTGTTGTATCATTATAATATTTTGCATTACATTGACATCCTATAGTATCATTAGGTGATGCATTATTAGCTATACAAGTCAAACATTTATCTTTATGATTGCAAGTAGCACAGTCTGAATTACAAGAATTACATGCATCAGCAGTTATGAGACTAGTATCATTGTAAAATTTTGCATCACATTGACATCCTATAATACTATTAGGTGATGCATTATTTGTAATGCATGTTAAGCATTTATCTTTTTGACTACAAGTAGCACAATCAGTATTACAAGATTTACAAGCACTAGAAGTTGTAAGAGAAGTATCATTATAATACTTTATATCACATTGACATCCTTTAGTATCATTGATTATAGCATTAGTAGCAATACAAGTTAAGCATTTATCTTTTTGATCACAAGTAGCACAATCAGAATAGCATGATTTACAAGAGCTTGAAGTTGTAAGTGTTGTTTCATTATAATATTTTGTATTACATTGACATCCTACATTAGTAGCTGGTGAGCCATTTGTAGCTATACAAGTTAAACATTTATAAGCTTGATTACAAGTTGCACATTCATTATGACATGAAATACAAGCATTTGGATCTGTTAATGATGTTAAATTATAATACTTCGCATTACATTGACATCCTATATTAGTAGCTGGTGAAGCATTATTAGCAATGCAAGTTGTACATTTATCTTGTTGTGTACAAGTTGCGCAGTCAGTATTACAAGACTTGCAAGAATTCGAACTAGTAAGTGAAGATCCATAATATGTTGGATTACAATCACATCCACTAGAACTACTTGGTGATGCATTATCAGCAATACAAGTTAAGCATTTATCTTTTTGATTACAAGTAGCACACTCATTATTACAAGATTTACAATTATCAGATGAAGTAAGAGCAGAAGTGTTATAATATTTTGCATCACATTGACACCCTATAGTACTATTAGGTGATGCATGATTTGCAATACAAGTTAAGCATATATATGCTTGATTACAAGTTTTACAATCATCATAGCAAGGTTTACAAGAATCTGAAGTAATAAGTGCTGTATCATTATAATAACCATCATGGCATTTACAGCCAACAGTACTTGTAGGTGAAGCATAAAAGGCAACACAGAATGTGCATAATAAACTATTTGCTTGTGAGCATGATGCACAATCATAATAACAAGTAAAAGGTGAACAATCTGAAATACCATCATAAGTATATCCACTTGTACTACATGTACAATCTGTTGATGATGAAGTTAAACCACTTGGACACCAGCATTGTGTTGTTGATCCTGAAACAATACAACTACCATAACTGCATATACATGATAAACAGAAATCTTTTGAGCTATAACATCCAACACTACTACAACTACTTGAACAATCTGTACCGGTTGCAAGACTTTTTGAGCTATCTTGAGTACTAATACAATATGATACACTATTACTTATTATTGCAGGATTACATGAATTAGAACAACTTTCTAAAAGACATGAATTAGATGTACTAGTTGGATTACAGTATATACTATCTAATACTTCATTATCAAATATCAAGAAATTCCAAACATAAGCATTCATAGATTCAACATTATCTGTTTTATAGCCAATTGTCATATCATATGCTTTTAATTCTTCATCCCATATATTATCTGATGATAATGTATGAGAAAATATATTATTACAATTGATATTTACTTTTACTGTCTTCTCAGTTATTACAAGGCTTAAAAACTGCCAAACTCCTAAATGATTTTTACCTTTTTTAAAAACATCACTTGATGAGGTTAATTCCCCACTTTGATAAGTCTTGCTTTTAATCTTGTAGCCTAGTTTTTTATTATCATTAATTCTTTTTAAGTAAAAATAATAATCTCCATCTGATTTTTGTCTATAAAAAATGTAGCCGTCTTTATCTGTTTCGCTTCTTATAAGGACCCATGTCATTATTGTAAAACTAGTTCCAAGATTAAGTTGGATTGTAAACTTATCATTAGGTGGGATTGTTATAATATCTTCGCCTCCGCTATCAAAATAAGCCCCACGATCGGTTGGTTTAGTGTCTTTACTATCGATAATAAAACTGTTACCATTGACTGCATGATACTTATTTCCTGAATAATCATGAAAAGCCCGGCCGAAATTTTCATGAAAACGATACTCTAATAGCGTTGAAGCTTGAGCTAACGATAGAAGAGTTAAAGTGTGGATATAAAATCTTGCCATTTATTGGCTATATAAGTATTATTTGACATTGATAATTATATTAAATTTTTTTTTATACTTGATAATATTTTATGTATATTTAGAGAAAGTTGAGGTTTTGGATATTTTTGGATTAAAGAAAACAATTTTATATAGTTTTGTGTATAAGCTCATATGAAATTGTCTTGGTTTGATTGATGTAATTGAGCGCCTAAGAGATACTTCAATTTAAATATGATACGTCAATTTTGTGATAAGACGTAAGCATTTGAGAAAAATGATTTCCCACTATTCATAGGTATTTCTAATTTTCTTCGAAGTAAACGACACAAGGAAAGTTTAATTCAACCATTTATGAAGACTTTTATCATGGAAAATTTTCAAGGCTTACATTTTCAGCACATGTAAAATTCAGGAATATATTATGTAAGACAACAGAATCAAATAACCTTCTCTAGAGACTAATTTCTGTCTAATCATTGACTAATCAGAAATTATATTTTGAGATTTTCCCTCAAAAGCTCTAAGAATAATAAAATTAGTTTAGCATAGCTTATGCAAAATCCTATATATTTTTTACCTTCTAGTATATAAAATGCCTTGCTTTCATACAATTTACACTTTTTTTTACTAAATTTCACTTGAAATCTTAAACACTTTGGTTATAATAAAATCGAACCATAAAAAAAATTCTTGAACATAAAGTAGGACTTAATTAAATCAACCTAATGCAGAATAAACCCATAGACTTAATTAAATCAATCTAATACAAAATAAACCCATAGAATTTATAAAAATTTTTTGTTGAAGTTATATATTTTGGTAAACTAAATGCTGGTATGCACTTAGACTATTTAATCAAGAAAAATGATGAAGTTCATTATGTTTTCTTTAGATATTTTAATATTATACCTTAATAAAATTCAAAGTAAGAATTCAATTATTTAGTAAGATTTACAACAAATTTCTTAACTTAAAGATATATTTTTATTATGAAACATAAATAATTAGTTTTTTGGCATGAATGCTTTCAGGGTCAGATATAAAGGTTATATTAAAATATTTTATTTAACACTAGTTATAATTGATAATGTTGGACTAAATAATTAAACAATGCAAGCATGATTTTGTTGATTGCAAGCTATATAGTCTTCATGATAAGAATTGCAAGTATATTATAAAATGTTAATATAAAGAAATGAGAAGTTTAACTTTTGTTATAGAATTCATAAAAAACTGATTATAAAAGCTTGAATATCGATTGTAGTTTAACCATGATTTGTTGTATTACATTTTATGATTAATTTTTAGGACGTAATCTAGATAAAACTAAAAATACAGGTAATCTTAGATTAACTGATTACATAATAACCTAAATTTATTATTTGTGATAAACTAAGATTGTTTTTGATCACTAATATCTTGTATGTGCTTAATTTACAATATTCTTCAAAGATTCAATAATAGGGTATATAGCTTTAAACTTAAAGCTTTTTTCTGGGTTTATTTTAAATAAATAACTAACTTTCGTTTCCAAAAGTATTTATAAGTATATTCATGTGAATAAAGTAAAGTTTTCAGCACATTTATAATAATAACTTGGATAAATAGTGTAGTCTTCAATATAAAACTTAAAGTCCATAATTATTATTATCTATATTTTTATAAAATATAGCTTACGAAGTCTTAGTATTTATATAATTCAAACTAAAACACTTAAATTTATACGATTTTTATATGGAATTTAACTCCTTATTCATTTTATTATATTAAAAGGCCCTTCCATATTATATACTACAGGATATTATTAGTTTATTAATTCACATGGAGCCTAGTTGTTATATCAAAAACTGTAAAGAGCCTATAAAATATTGTTGCCCTTGCACATTAGACTATGTATTTTTTTGTTTACCTCATATGGGTGCTCATATTGAGAATTCAAGAGGTATAAAACATCCTATTGAATACATATTTAAACCCTTATGTCCTGAGTTAAAGAATTATATAATCGAAGGGCTTAGTAAATCTTGTGAAAGTATTTTAAAAATACAATCAAGTATCATGAGGTTTTTAACAAATGAAATAGCTCAATTAAATTCTATCAAAGAAAAAACAGAATTTTTTTTTAGAAAAGAGTATCAAGAAATTCAAGAACTAATCGATAAATTCAGTAATTCTAATGAAGAATATGCCATCCCTGGGTATGATTGTAATTACTTTTTACCTGAAAGCTATGATAGTTATATTTATACTTTATGTCTTAATCTTGACCCTTTGCTTAGTGGATACATTAGCAAAATAAATGATTTTATAGATGGTATTAAAAGCTATAAAGAATTCTTTTATGATCAACAGCTAGATTATTCAGGAAATGCTAATTTGGATGAAAATTTGTTTTTTTTCCGAAAAGGCTCAAAAACTTTTATTGAATTTGACACCAGTAACCGTAAGCTAAAAGAATATCAATATAATGTGGACCAGAATCAAAGCTATTTAGCTGCAGTTTGTCAAGTTCCAGGAAGAAAACTTTTTCATCTTGGCGGAAAAGGTTGTGACAATAATTCTGCTTACCTCTTTGACTTATACAACAATTTCGTAGAATATTTACCAAACAGTATCAGTAGGTCATATACATCAGCAACTTATTATAAAAAATATGTTTATCTCTTTGGAGGTTATATTAATGGGGAAAATTCAAATAGTTGTGACAAATATAATCTAGTAAAAAAAAATGGTTTAATTTAGCATCTTTTCCAGAAGGACCAAGACTTAGTATTTGTGCACTACCTCAAAAGAACAACATAATTTTAGCTTCAGATACTGGAAATTCAATCCATTTTTATAATATTCCAAATAATACATATACTCTGTTAACATCAGATGTTGTCAATCATAACTATCATATTCTTATTAGAGATTCAGGTAGATATTATTATTTGACTAATAAAAATTGCTATAAAAGCATAGAAGGAAAACTTCATAGATGGGTCAGATTAGCTAAAAGCTTATCGATAGAATTCAGCTATGTAACTTCGAAACCTGTGACAAGAGGCAAAAATATTTACTTTGTTTCCACATATTCAAGCACAGTTTATATGCTTAGTTTAGATACTGAAGATATTAGCATAGTAGTTAATTATTAGTTAACAAAATAAGCTAGAAATAATTAATTATTTTCTGAATTTTTTTTTCTTTTATTAATCTGTTTTATAAATTCCTTTCTGTTGAGTATTATCTCAACTAAAAGATGATGTAATAAAAATATAATTTTATAAGTTTTGTATAAAAATATAGTTTTTTTAATGATATTAAAAACATTTCTATGAGCAATCAAAATCTAGCCAGAAACCTTTAAACATAGCATAATATCATATAATAAAATTCATAATAATCTTTCTTCTAACTGTATAATATATTTACTTTTATATTATTTATTATATTAAAGGCCCCATATTTACTAATTACTTTATAATCTAAATGGATCAAAAATGTTATTTTAACAACTGCAGAGAGCCTATTAAATATTGTTGCCCTTGCTCATTAGATTATGTATTTTTTTGTTTAACTCATATGGGTCTCCATATCGAGAATTCAAGAGATATCAAGCATCCAATTGAATACATATACCGTCCTTTAAATCCACAACTAAAATCTTATTTAATCCAAGGACTCACAAAATCTCGTGATAGTATTTTAAAAATAAAAAGAAACATAATCAATATTCTTACAAATGGAGTAGTTCAATTAAACTCTTTTAAAGAAAAAACAGAAAATTATTTTAGTGAAGAATATCAGAATATTCAAGGACTTATAGAAAAAATCAATAATGATAAACAAGAATATTCGATTCCTGGGTATGATTGTAATTATTTCTTACCTGAAAGTTTTGAAAGCTATCTAGATACTTTATGTCCTAATCTTGAGCCTATAATTAATAATTGTTTTAGTCAAGTTAATAATGCTTTAAATGACATAAAAAGCTATAAAATGTTTTTTTTCGACCAGCAGTTAGACTACTCAGGAAATGCTAATTTGGATGAGAACTTGTTTTTTTTTAGAAATGGAACTAAAGTTTTAATTGAATTTGACACTAGTAGCCTAAAGTTAAAAGAGCATCAGTACAATGTTAATCAGAATCAAGGCTACTTAGCTGCAGTTTGTCAAGTTCCAGGAAGGAAACTTTTTCATCTTGGAGGTAAAGGTTGTGATAATAGTTGTGCCTACCTTATTGATTTATATAACAAATTAGTAGAACAATTACCAAAAAGCATTAGCAGGTCTTATACTTCAGCTACATATTATAAAAAATATGTTTACATTTTTGGAGGCTATATCGAAAATGCAAATTCCAGTAAATGTGATAAATTTGATCTAGTATCAAAGCAATGGACCTCTTTAGCTAGATTTCCAGATGGACCAAAACTTAGTATATGCACTTTACCTCATAAGAATAACATTATTTTAGCTTCAGATACTGGAAATACTATTTATTCATATAATATTCCAAACAATACATATATTCCAATTACATCAAATATTGATACTTTTTATTATCATATACTTATCAGAGATTCAGGAAAATATTATTATTTGGCTAATAGAAATTGCTATAAAAGTATTGAAGAAAAACTTCAAAATTGGGTCAAATCAGCTAAAAGTTTATCGATAGACTTAAGCTATATAACTTCGAAACCTGTTACAAGGGGTAAAAAAGTTTACTTTGTTTCTACATATTCAAGCGCAATTTATGTATTCAATTTAAATACTGAAGATGTTAGTTTAGTAGTTAATTATTAGATAATAGAATAAAGGTTTAGAATGAATATTAGGATTATTGATTTTGTAGTTAAGTTAATATTTTTTCAAGAAAATTTTTTTATTGGTATATTTTATAATCCTATTTATCTAAGTTCGTTTAATGATAAATTCTAAATATTTTATATGGAATATAAATATTCTATATTTATTCTAAGCCTAGATATTATATAAATCTTTTACAATCAAGACTACAATATCAAATTTCCTTGTTCGCTCTTTTTAATGATAAAGATATAATTAAAGCACTTAAAATTACTATCATCAAAAAACCCAATCCCAGCATCCTTCAAATCATCTCCAATTGAAAATTCCAACCTAAAGCTTGATTTTTTCATCACTCTTCTGGTGAAAAAAATCGCAAATAATAATTATAAACTTCAAATGCATAATCAGTTAGTGTTCCACAAGCCTAAAATTATTTTCGTACATATAGAAAATATTTTATCTTTATTCATCCAAACAAATCATCAAGCATTTTGATGATAATGAAACCTTAAAACATTATCAATGCCAATGTACAGCTGAAGGAAAATCTCATATGATAAAATGAAAATTAAATTATCATTTGTATATATTGTCCAAGTCAGCAGCATCTTTACTTCAAATCAAATACATAAAATACTTTATAAAGCAAAAAACTTTCATAAAAAATTATTGAAAATTTTATCTTAAGAAGAAAAGAGCTGATTGTCTTTGATTACAAAAGTTAAGAGTTTGACTATAAAATATTTACAGTTTACCTCTGAGCAAATATAGTAACTTTGGAGCTTTTTTGTAGAAGCAGAATTTTACAAAAAAAATTTTACTTATCAATCGATAAATATCTTTAATATTTTCTAAGGAACACTATATAAAATCCCTACATTTCTAAGTAATGGTAACTTAAATGAAAAATATTTGGGAATACTGTTTTAGAGCTTCACCACCAATACACATTCTTAAATCATTATCAACAACTAAATACACTCCACTACCTCCCATCTAATTTAATTATAGTTACTTTTTCAGAAGATTTACCAATAAACTATATTTTCATAATAAAAAAATAATAATCTACCTAATTCCCTTAATCTAACCAAATTCTAAATTTAGGTCCATATTTTTTCGCCTATCTAAAATCTCTAATCAGCCAATAGCAATTTTAATATCGCACTAACCCTTTCAATCATCCTCAAAACTCTTAATCCGAACCTCCAGTAAAAATATTGCATTCCTTCTATCAAAATTACTCATCCCTATACTTTTTCATATTATTTAAACAGACATTAATGCCACAAATAAACTATAAATGCTTCGGACAACAACCCCTAACAAGAAAGTTCAGGTCCGTTCTTTATCAAAAGCTGTCGAAGGCAACAAAAGTCAAAAAGTCATCCCAAGACACAGACCTTCCAACTCATACGGGGGAAATTCTCATTCAGAACGTCGACTTGAACTTGTCAAACAATCAGTCTCAGGGTCTTCACAAAAACCTTCAACCCGGCCAAGTTCCAGCAACACCACCGATCGTAAGTCAAAAGACCCTCAAAAAAAGCTTACCTTGCATAAAAAATCCTCATCAATATCAGAAAAACCACTCAGTTCAATCCTAACCTCCATGCAAAACACTCATAAACATAAACTTTCAACAGATTTAAAAAAAGAAAGAAATTATATACAAAGATTTGCCCACAGGACAAATACTGGGTTCATGCCAGGTAACCCAAATAAAGTCAATCAAGATAGTTTTATTATAAATACTGATATGAATTTTGATACATGCCTTTTTGCTGTAGCTGATGGGCACGGGATTAATGGCGAATATGTTTCTGGATATATAAAAGATCGCTACCCGATCATCCTTTCAGCTAATCCTTACTTTTTATCTTCACCATCAAGAGCTATTGTTGCATCTGCAGCTAAATTGAATAAAGAAATTAGGGCTAAGGATTTTGACACGAATTTCAGTGGGTCAACTTTTGTTTCAGTTATGATGAGAGGGAAAAAACTTTGGTGCGCTAATGTTGGAGACTCAAGAGCATTGTTAGGAAGACAACTACCTGAGAAAACTGGGACTAAAGGAAGTTGTAATCATTGGATGTCTATTGCCCTTTCAAGAGATCATAAACCTAATGAATGTGATGAGTCTGCTAGGATATTAGCTAAAGGGGGAAGGGTAGAAGCTTATCAGGATGAAGATGGAAACCCTTTTGGACCTTCAAGAGTATGGTTGAAAAATCAGAATATACCTGGACTTGCTATGTCTAGATCTTTTGGAGATAAGGTTGCTAGTACTGTTGGGGTTATTAGTGAGCCGGAGATTTTGGAATTTGAACTAAATTGTGATGATAAGTTTGTGGTTATTGGAAGTGATGGGGTTTTTGAGTTTCTAAGTAATGAAGATGTTGTAAAACTAGTCGTACCATATTGGAGAAGAGGTGATGCTGAAGGTGCAGCTGAGCTACTTGCTAAGGAAGCAAAAGCTGCGTGGATGAGGGTAAGAAATATTTAGGAAGAAGAAGTTATTGATGATATTACATGTGTAGTATTATTCCTTGAAGTTACAGCAAGTTAATATCTTTTATTGTTAGTTTGAATACTGTATATAATAAGTAAAAAACGGATTTTAAATATTAGATATTAAATTTTTATGATTTTATATGTTAAGATATTGAGGATTGCTATGTTTGGATATTTTTTAGTTTAAATAAGATAAAATTGGTGTTAGTTTTATTGAGGTTAGTATATGATTTAAGAATATAGTAGGATGATATAAAATCACAATAATCCCATCTCCTAATTTTTATATGCATTTTTAATCCACATTGGAATGGTTAAGAGAATATGCAAAAATGGGGCAAAAAATTAAGCCTGAAAACTCCCTCAAACTAAACCCTCTACTCAAACATTTCCACACAGATTAATCCTCCATAATCATTTAGTAACGCTGATTATATACAAAAACACCTCAAAAATATCAAAAAATCTCACAAAATCCTAGATTCAACCCTATCTTTTTTCTATATTTTATAGGTTTTCAGCACATTTTATCAGAAAAAGTTTTTTCTTATGTGTTCTGATATAAAATCAAAAACTTTAATCAATATTTAGTTCTTTATACATCTGATTTATACCATTTAATGGAAGACATGGGTTGTGAAGTAATTATTGCACCCAAAGCAGTGAAGGCAATTACTCATTACTTGCTTATCCCTGCAGCTCCTTTATTGCAAGATCTGAGAATATTTCCATCTTATGTAGGTCTTTTATCATCGAACGACCGTGCGGCAAAAGTGAAAAAATATCTCGAGAAGAAACGAAATAGGAAATTCAAAAAGCATATAAGGTATGAATGCCGTCAAACTCTAGCGGTGAAAAGAACTCGAATCAATGGAAGGTTTGTTAAAAGCAATTCTCGGAAGAGTACAGAGGACGAAGATACCCTGTTTATCTCTGTCAAAAGTGATCCCTGTGAAGGGCTCTAAGATTTCTGTATATAGTCTCCCCCTTGGGGGATTCTCATAGTTTAGTTAACCCACGTTCCTAAAAAAGCCTCAAATCCCAAATTACATAATTTTCTTACCTTTTCTCAATCACCCAAAAAAATTTCTCTTCTAATCATAAATCCATAAAAACCTAATACCCTATCCTCCTATAATCTTCCTTAAAAAATCGCATCTAATATTCCCAAAACAAAAAAAAGTATTTTCAACACAAACCCTATACTAAAAAGCAAATATCTTATATTAAACCTTTAAATTCTTATAATCTAAACATCTAACTAAAAAGGTCAGGATACCTATAAATAATCATTTTCATCAAAGTTTGATTTTCTAAAAACTGTATATGTGCCGCTCTACCTATAAGTGTATCTAAGCTTTTTTCAGGCATTCTAAAATTAATATCAAGTCTACAAAGTGCTTCAACATTCATCCCAGACAATAAATTCCTAGCCATTTCCTCATATATTTCTGCTCTTTCAGGCTCATTCCCAGTCTTTACCGATAATTCCATTCTTGCAGAATCATATGGAGCATATTGATCTTGATAAGAACTAACAAGAGTTATATGTTTAAACCATCCAAGACCTTTTTTTGTAGACAACTCATATAAAAAACAACTTCTTAAATTTGGGTTTTCACTTGTACTTAATTGTTGTAAGCATTTAGATTTTCTCCATTTCTTTAAAAACCACATCCCAGCATCAATAATTTTAGAAGAGTTGTACATATACCCTAAATGTGGACTTGATAAACTCATATACATATGCATTTTAGATGAAAATTGTTCTAAATATGGTAAAGCTGCACGAATTATTAGCCCACCCATAGAGTGACCTATAAAAGATAGCCTGCCTAAAGATCGATTAGGACACCATTCGCTTATAAAATTCATAACTTCTTGAGCTAGACGGACACCCATTTCTCCAATATCCCCTTCAGTGGATTCTTCATTAGAATTCGAACATAAAAACAGAGCTTCAGGGTGGATTAAAGCTATATTGTTTTTCATAAGCCTCATATCAAAATGATTACCTTGGAAACCATGGACTAAGACTATAAGATGAACACCTTTATATAATTTGCTTAGTCTATATGAGATAGAATTATCATTTTCTATACTTTCATCTGTGCTTGATGAAACTGGTTGGACACTATTTAATATGCTATTTTTTTCTCTAATACAAATATCTTCAAAAACTATTGGTCTAATATCTATGCTTTGAGATTGAGTTTCTTCTTCAATAGGCATGACGGTTCTTTTTTGATATTTTTTATCGCTACGTTTTTGTGATGCTAACTGCTCATGGAGTTCTCCAATGTTTTCTTCATGGGCTATAGAGAAATCTTTTGTCCTATGAACCACACGGATTATGCTTTCACTGAGGCGATCTTTGATTTTTTCTTCTGAAATTTCTTGGAGTAAGGTACTTAAAGGCCGGGGGACTAGTTTTATTAGCTCAAGAAGTCGATGCCATAGTTGGAATAAGGATCCAGCCATGAGGTTTATGTCTGATAAAAGAAGATTAGCAATTTTACAAGGGTCGTGAGAAGCTACTCTTTCAGAAAAACGGTAGCTTGTGTTTTGGCGCTCATCGTCTATACCAGATATACTTGATAAACTTAGTTCAGGATGTTCTTCATTTTCCTCTATACATTCTAAGGCTGAATCATTTAAAGAATCTAAATAGTTTTTTCGTAGAGGACCACAAATGTTTGGGAAACCAAGTCGGGGAAGGCTACAGAGCTGTGAAAAACTCAATTTTTCTTTGTTTGTTAAGCATTTACCAGCTATCATTACAAAGGTTGTTTTGAGCTTTTCAAAGGAGTTTAGGATTTTTTCAACGTATTCACGATATACTTTGTCAGTTTCTTCGGCACCTACAAAAGTTTTAGGCTTACCTTTGCTATCTCTAAACAAAAACTCAGCAAAGCTATTATATACTTGTTTTACTTTCCAGGTTTTGTTTGCTAAAGAGTTTAACGGGACAACGCGGTAACGGAAATCCAACAAAGCAACATGTGCCATAAGGTTAACAATAGAAAAGTAATTTTCATTGAAAACCAAAGGGAAGTACTCATGAACACCTTCTAAAGGTGAATAAACAACAAGTGTTGATTTCGTGACCATTTTAAAATCTAAAAGATTCTGAGCGGCCATTTCATAAGCTTTCTCAACAGTAACTTCCCCTTCAAGCTCCGAAAACATAAGTTCAGCCTCAATACGAATTTCTCCTTTTTCCTGTTCAACTTTATCATCAATTTCTATTCTAAAACAAGCAATTTCATTAAGTTCAACCTCTTCTTCACAATATCTTATAAGAAATGCACTACTCGAAATTGTTTGACTAGCTTCATCTTTACAAGCAGGTATCACATGATGTGGGTCTTGTTTTTGACTTTTTTTTACTTTTGGTATTGATGTTGTCACTATCATATAAGGATAAGCTGTAATTTTGTGTGGTACTAAGCCTGTAGAAACACTGAATCTTAAGTGATAAAGACCTTGATGGAAAAGGTCAACGTTTCTGAAGCTCTCTGTGTGAAGGGCAATTTCTAAAATAGCTTTTAATGACATGATTTATTAGATTTTTGAAGATTTAGAATGTAATTTTGTTGTGTAGTTGGAATATTGTCTTTGGTAATAGTTTCTAATATGAAACTTTGGGTATTAGGGAAGGATGTTAGAGGAAATGAGTTTATGAAAATTTTATGATTAGAAATTATGTGATTTTTTTATAACAGTAATTTGATATGGGTTTTTATAGTTGTAAAAATGGATGATTATGGATTTTAGTAGTATTGGGAAGTTTTATATGATATAATATGATAGTTTATTAGTTAAATGCAAAACTTATGTTTTTAAATAAAATAAGATGTAGATTGTGGTAGTGAATGAGATGATTTTGTAAAATGTGGTAAGCAATAAAGTAATAATATGATAAGAAAAGGTAGTTATTGTTTGAATAAGAAATTCTTTTACTATCTGAAAATTTCATAAAAACTCCTAAATTCGCATAAACCCTAAAAAAAGCACAAAAAATTCATTCCCAAAAGCGGAAATCCATCTTACAAAAAAACTAAAAAAATCCAAACCAAAATCCACTCATCAAATCCCTTATTAAAATCCTCATTAAACCCCATGACCACTAAATCTTACTCTCTTCTCTCCTAAAAATCCTCAATGAAGCATTCATATTATTTAAAAAATGAACCGGAGATATCTTGAAGAAACATGGACCAGACTAGAATCCGCACTTACAAAAGACAAAAAAAGATCCCTTTCACACAGAATCTCCAAACGTGCAATAAACTCCACAAAAAGACCCAGTTCCCGAAACAATTCTACCAGCTATAAACTCCCAAAAGAGACAATTTCAAGAAAACAACTAAAAAAAATTNCCCTTTCACACAGAATCTCCAAACGTGCAATAAACTCCACAAAAAGACCCAGTTCCCGAAACAACTCTACCAGCTATAAACTCCCAAAAGAGACAATTTCAAGAAAACAACTAAAAAAAATTTATAAAGCTAAGTGTGAAGATATGAATATACCAGTTTTACCTGATCAAGAATCCCGGTTTATAACATTTTGTATAAACAATTTCAAGAACCGCCATTTTCATATGAAAGAAGCTGGATTAGCTTCTAAATCAGCTTTTGCTATAGGTAGAGTACTGAAAACAGCATCTTTTGCATATGTGGATTTATCTAAAAATAGCCTTGCTGGAGATGGGGCTTATATACTATTAAAAGAAATAAACGAGTCTCAGACAATTGTCCATTTAGACTTAAGTAATAATGAAATACTCCCTGAAGGTTTTGAAAATATTTCTATGATTTTAGCTTGTCACCCATCGATTATTAGTATTGATTTCTCATCTTATGAAGGACTTCATCGCAATCGTCTTAGTAATACTGGGGCAATTCATTTATCGAATGCTTTAAAGAAAAATATGCTTTTACAGTTTATAGGATTATCTGGAACTGGGCTTAATGATGGGATAGAGCATATAGCCTTTGGGATTACTGGAACTTGGAATTTAGTTAGTTTGGATTTGAGCAATAATGGGCTTATAGGTAAACAAATGGAATGTTTATCAAAAGCTGTAGTCAAAACCCAGCTGAAAATTCTCAATCTTAGCTATAATAAAATTGCTGATGATGGATGCGAGTTTCTATCAAATATGATCCTGGGAGCGTATGAAGCGGCATGTCCTCTAGTAAATCTAAACCTTTCCTATAATGGAATAACATCAAAAGGTGCAGGGAAAATATTCCACTCTTTAAGACTCAACATATTAATCAAAGACTTCAACGTATCTGGTAATCAATTTTCACAAGGACTATCAACATATTTCACTAGTTTTTTGTCTGATAACTGTGTATTAACTAGTTTGAATTTATCATACTGTAATATCAAATCTGAATGTTTACAAAGTTTATCAGAAGGTCTTATCCGAAACATCAAGCTAGAAAACCTAAACCTTTCTCATAACAAAGCAGAAGATACTGGAGCACAGCATATTGCCCATGGATTAAGTAAAAATACTGCCCTTAAAAGCATAGATTTAAGCAGTTGTATGATTAAAGGACAAGGTGCTTTTTTTTTAGCCAAAGCCCTACGTGGGAACTTCACCCTCCAATCCTTAAACCTTCGCGACAACTCAGTCAAAGATGATTCTGGTGAAGTCTTTGTTGAAATAACTCGAACTAACAAAAACTTCCTATCAATCAACCTCGACTTAAACCCTGTCAATCTAAAATTCGTTGAAAGCATAAAACAAAACCTTCAAGATAACCGCCGAGGGTATAAAAAACAACAAATTCCAATAATCAAACAAGAAATCGAAAAAATGCGTATCCCACTTAACACCTATGAGTCCCTAAACACAAAAATCCGAATTCGCCTTCAAGAAAAAACTGATTTCGAACGTAAACATGAAATAAACGACGATACCTTCGAAGAAATCAAAACAAATGAAGAGCAAAAAACCCAATCAATAATCTTAGAGCATCAAGTCTTACGAGAAAAAAACATAGACTTAAGTAGAAATTTAGAAGCTTCAAAAAATGAAATAATAGTAAAAACTATATAGAAACTTCAAATCCAAAATGAAAGGAAAGTTGAAGAACTTCATTTTAAAATAAAACTTGCAGATATAGAAAATTCTCAATCTGAGAAAATTTGTATGATATAAATAGTGGCTGCGGTTAAGGAAAATAATATGAAAAAAAAGGAATATGTTGATATTGCGCTTATGAAATATAAGGAAAAATATGCTGAGGAGGAAAACTGTTGGGAAAATACTAAGGAAAATTTGAAGAATTTAAAGTTTTTACTTGAAGATCATAAAAGGCAGGTGGAAAGTTTGAAGATGCTGAAGGGAGATAATGTTGTGATGAAGTCGAGGAATAATAGTCAGATACCTTCGGAGTTTTTGGCTACAGAGAAATTGGCGATGAATAAGAAAAAATACTCGCCTAAGAAAAAAGTTAAAACGCTGAATAGGAACCAAAGGTCGAGTTCTGCTATTAAATAGCTTTTGGATGAATTTATAATTTTATGAGATGAGTTGGATTTTGGAAGAATTTACATGATTTTATATGAATATGCTTTATTGTGTAGTTTTATAGTAGGTCTAGATTTGAATCTTGGGTTTCAAATAGTTAAATTATAGCTACATTTTGATTAAAAAAGTAGTAAATTTTCTTTGAAAATGCAAGGTCTGACCTATTTATAAAGTATGGTTTTTAAACTAAAAACCTTCTCCCTTTCCTTTCCTCTAATTCTATCCTAAAAATACCTTAACCTCAACAAAACTCTTATATTTGTATTATCATGCCACACTACATCCTAATCCTCTCTACAGCCTATCTTCTCATCATTAAATCCAAGCACAACCTCTCACTTCAAACCAAAACCATTTTCTTATAAAATCTCATCAAAATCTTCCAAAAAATCATATAATTTCCCTATAATATCCTCTCATAAAATCTAACCTAAAAAATAATTTTAACATAATATTTTTTTTTGTCTACAAAACATCATTTCTCTAAAATAACAATTCATTACTAATTCTCATACATCTCTATTACATCCAAACCTCATCTTCACTAATCCCTGTCTCACTCCAAGAGAATTCTACCCGATCATCCTTATTCAGATCTATATTCATATTCTGAGTCAAATCATAACAAGTTTTATCTTCAAAATCCTGCTGGGCAAAAGGCATTGAAGACAAACAATCATTAGCCCCATCTTGATTTCTTCCTTTCTCAGTCTCTTCTCTTAATTTTTGTCTTCTTTTAAGTCTATTAAAAACAATCGCAGCTAATTGTGGACTATACTTTTTCAATTGTTCCTTAGACCCATCCATACCTTTTATACTCCTATAAACTTTCCTAAGTGTTGAATAAAAGTGGTTTTTAATCGAATTGTCTGTGCGTCCTTTTATAAAACCAGAAATCTCAGCCCATTTATTGCCGACTTTATCATGCTGAGTAAACAAAACTAGCTCTTCTTCAAAACTCCATCGATCTTTATTGATTCCAGCATTTAAATGATTATGCCAACGTTCTCGACATTGCTTACTTGATCGTTTTATATCTGGACAAGCTTGATTGAGTTTGTAGGATATTAGAGTCCAATATTTAGTTCCGTTTTCTTCAACGATTTTGCTCATCATTTCATCTTCTTTGATTGTCCAAGGCCTTCTTTTCTCTTTTTTTATCTTATAGTTGTTTTTATAAGCTCTTTTCTTTGTATGTCTCTGAGCTGATTTTTGCATTTATTAGTAATAATTCATTAAAATTAGTTTTTTTTATAGGCTTAAAGTATAGTTATACAGTGATATTATTGAGTTTTTGTGATATGGAAGAGCTTTATAGTTATTGGCTAGAGGTTGTAATTTATGAATTTTAGTGAAAAAATCTAAGGTTTTGAGTGTAAAGTAGTTATCTTGATATAGTTTTTGTTTATGAGGAAGATTTTGGATTTTGAATGGCTTGGTTGATAGGTTGGGACCTTAAAGGATAGATATATCTTGTCTTTGATCTTGAGGTGTTTCTTTATATGCTTATAATATGCAAGATCTTATATGTGAGTTATGGGGGAAATGGAAAAATTAACCCATTTTTTTATATAAAGATCACTTACATCAGCTGATGCTTGGTTATTGAATATAGTTGAAAGATTTTTTACAGCTTTGTTATCGAAGTTAATTAAATTTTCTGAGATTTTGTTAGGTATTAACCAGTTTTTGTAAATTAATTTCTGAGAGGGTTAATTGAAGTTAGGAACTGGAGTTGTAGGTTTGGGTTTTATGATGGTTTTTGGTTTGAGATGGTTACTTGCAGTTTCTTTTTGGAATTTGCCCTAAGATATCCAACCAATAAAGATTCATGTGAATTTTATAGATGATATAATCAAGATCATATTATACCCCCTTATAATAACCATTAAGACTTTCATGCTTTAGATTACTAATAAACCTAACTCTATTATTATTCAAAAGTAACTTAATAAGTAAATAAGTTTATCTATTTAAAGCCTGCTCTTTTTAAAGCTTCTTCTTGTAAAGTGTCAAGTTCAAGTCTTTTTGCTGAGATTCTTGAGAAATCTTCATTTGATAATATCCCATCACCTATTGCTTGACCCAGCATATCATCAGGATGTACTTTTATTATCATTGAATCCATGTAAAAGACTTTACTAACATGACGGTTTTTCATGCATTGAGCTAAGTTCCCGAATTGTTTACGGAATAGATTCACTGGGTCAGTCGGATGTAAACTTTGCATTATCGGGGTGACTTCCGCTGTTGAAAGCTGTAATCTGTATTTACACTCTCTGCAAAAACAGTCTATTAGGAAATGAATGAACCTGGCCTCAGATGACTCCATTATTTATCCTAGCTAATTTGAGAACTTAAAGGTGGAGGGTCTGAGTCTAAAATATATTGTGGAGTCCCTTGTTGAAAGTTTTTATATTCTTCACTCCAGTATTCGATATTCTCCATAACATTATGTAAACAAATCCTTGTCTCCAAATCCGAATCCTCTTCATTGTTTTCCTCTATAAAATCCTCCCACACTTTAAACAATGGAGTAACCAGGAACTCTAAAAACCCAACTTGTGATTTAGAAACTATACAATTTTCTATATCACACAAAGGAGTTATCGGAATATTAAACTCTTTTTCCTTCTCACCTTGTTTGAAAAACTCTTTTGTTATTAAACTTGTCCATTTTATATGAATATTTAGTTTTCTAGCCCCATGACCTATATCTGCACATTTTAAGCACATTTGTATTGCTAAATGTCTGAATTTGTCGTCACTTATATCGAGTTTTTTATCAAGATTAAGCCGAAATTCATTAACTTTATCGAAATGAACTTGGAGATCTGTACTGAGAATTGCCCCTAGGACACTTTTGCGGAAACGCTGCAAGTCAGCTTTGGATAGGAATTGGGTTATTTTGCAGCCTTCAGAACGCATTATTGTAAAAGCTTTGTTTGAATGCATGTTTTCTAAGCAGCTTTGGTCGTTGTATTTCAAAGCTAGTTCGTTTGATGTTGCTACAAGAAATGCATTGTTTACTCCAGGATGTCCTATATCATGACATAATGCTGCGACAATCAAAGCAAATACATCCAAGTCCACCAAATTCCCACATCTTGACAACCCTTTTTGTACAAGAAACAACGTTGAAGCTGTAACATCAGCAGCATGTATTGAATTGTGATAATAATTATCTTTATTATACCCATGTTCAACTGAAGTTAAAAATTTTCTCAAAGTCATATTATCAATTTGAAACCTTTCACATAACCCAAGGGTGTTAAAAATATAAAACCCAACTTCAAAAGCTGGATCCTTAGTAACTTTTATAAGCTCAAAACAATCAAAATCCCAATCTCCAATAGACTCTAATGCTTGGCTTAAAGGTTCAGAAAGCTCAACCATGCTTCTAATGCTTTTAAGTTTTCTTATTTTTTTTATAGAAATAGTTCTATGTGAAGACCCAGGAAGATTTTCTATAGATTGTGTAAATACTTTTTTAGCTTCAAGAGCTACAGCTATAACATCAACTTCTTGTTCTCCGAATTTCTGAGGGTTCCATAAAAGATACTCTTGATTTATTAATGTCATAATAATCTCCTTTACCTCATCATTTGAAATCCCAGGTAAAATAGTTTCAATCATAGATGAGGCTGATTTCTGAGTATATTCTGAGTTTTCTTCAATGTTTAAAGAATCTTTCCTTGATCTAAACTCAGGTTCATAATCCGATATTGGGCTCTCATTATCTGATCCTTCAGTAAAAGACTTCATAATACTTGATCCCTGCAAAGATCTCAGTTTGTTTAAAAGAGAAGCTGATCTTCTTGAAGGGATGTTTTGACTAAAGCTTTTTTTGAAAGCTTCTATTTTTTCAACGTAAAGCCTGTTCTCGTCAAGGAATTTTTTATTAGAAATTTCTAAAGCTTTATGTTGAACTTCTAATGTATAAAGATAGACTTTATAGCCGATACATAAGAAAACAGGGAAAAAAGTGCTGATATCATTAGTGAAAATCCCGCCTATAACTAAAAGGATTATACTTTGGATGAATGCTTTTGAATATATGTTTTGATGAGAAAGTTCATGGTTTTCTGATAGGTATACAGCACAAAATCCAGCAGTTTCGGCTGGAGAATCTGAGTAGGCAAAGATTAAAATGTTCATTGAATATAAAAACCATTCAGATTTCAAGTGAAGGAAGATAAGACTGAGTTTTACTAGTAACCCAATGATGTTTAAGGTTATTAGGCTCATAGAGATACTGAACATAGCAGACAAAGTTACCATTATTAGTTTTGTGATGATTAAGGAATTTTTTTAGACCATTTTGATAGATTTTTTAGGCTTTTTTTGAAGATGTTTAGGATTTTATTGAAATAGATTGTGATGCTTACTTATTTTAGGGAATCTTTGAAGGGGTTTTAATTGTAGACTTATAGTTTTTTTTATTAGATTTTTTATGAAGTTTTGATATTATATGATATATTTGTGGTTGTTTAAAGATATAGATTATGGAAATAGAAATGATATTTTGAGTTTTTTTATATTGTTTAAATGTTGAACATAGGGTGCCAAAATGTTTTTGATAGATATATTAGAAAAAAAATATCTTTAGGCTTTTATAAGAGTTTTTTGTGATTATTTATATATGCTACTATTGGAAATTACTATAAAACTTATGTTTAATTTTTTAATGATATGTTTAATGAATTCATGTATAAGAGTTATTAGAAATTAGATTGATTTTGTATGCATGGTTATGATAATAGTGATAAAAGCATTTTATATAAAAATAAGCATAAAATCTTATTTTTAATTTGAGATCAATGTATTGAATAAGCACTTGAGCTATAAGAGCGCATGTCTATAGACCGAAAATAATTAAGAAGCCGTTTTTTATTCGCTTTTCTCTGCAGCAACAAGGATAATTCCAAAGCCAACTTAAAAGTCCCATAAGACGAAACCGAAAAAAAAAGCCACCAAGTAAGAAAACTCAATATAAAAATTTTAGTCTCCATGTTTCTCTTAGTAAAAAGCGCGCAAAAGGACATAATCATCAAATAAGGTCCTGAAATGATCAAAAACACAATTTTCATCCAAAACAAAGTCTTTTTACTAGGCTTCATACAAACCCAGCAACCCAAATATACAAAAATGCACATCCATGAGCACATTTGCTGAAATATCATAAAAATTTCCCATTCACACACTTTAACCCCGTTAATATACGTGTAATTAAAAATAGCAGCACTAATAAAAATACACCAGAGTAACGAAACAACTTTAAACCTATTAGTAATAACCTCATCAGTAAGCATTTTCCTATATATTATATATTTCCCTATACAAAAATCTTATAACCTCATCAAAAGATATATTTTCTTATACTACTTACGTTTCGGGAACTTAATTTCTCTCTCATACTTGTCAATAACATCCAAAAAAGGTCTAATAATAGGTCTTCTTTCAGGGTATTCAACTATTAAATCTCTAATAACCTCTTTTCTCATATTCACAAGTCTTATCTTAGTTTCTTGATTATCAGTAAATGCTACTTCGCTCATGTTTTCCTATATAAAATATACACAATCAGCTAAAGATCCAAGTGCTTCAAGTAATCTTTGTTTAACTGCATCAACAAAATGATCAGATTTTCCAACGAGTATATCAACTAATACTTTATGTAAACTCGTCCCAATAGCCCATTGTATTATCTGCCCTTCATTTAACTGCTCAATATATTTAAAAAGTCCATAAACATAGCAAAAAACTAAACCTTCCTGTCTAAGTTCTATATGGTCTGGATTATAATGTGAAGCCAATATCCCAGCTAAAATCATGGTTATATGCTCAGTCAATCGACCTAAATCTGCTGTTTGTAAAGCTTCAACATGTTCAAACAACCTTTTTATAATCAACCCTAAATCAAACTCAAAATGATCTATTTTCGCTAAGACCTCATCAACACTTTTACCTATTTTTGTAGCAAAAGCACCAACTTGGTCCATAAAGCCAGGTGATCTCATAAACTCCTTTAAATCTCTTATCGCCCATAGTAAAATATTGACCTTATGGTTTTCGACCAATATTCTTAATGAGTCTAAGCATTTATCACTATCCCAAAGAGTCCCAGAAGTATTTGTCCCCATAGCTGCAAGTTTGCTTTCAATTTCAGTGTTTTTAGTCATTTCCAAAGAAGAAATGTTGCTAATTTTCTCAATTTCATTAGTCAAAGCAAGCCAATCATTAGTCAAAAGGCTTGCGTAGTTTAATCTTTTGATTGACTGTTCAAGAATTTCAGAGGTTTTCTATATAAAGCATACCCCATCAGTCTCATAAAGGCCTGAAAGCTGATAGTTTTTAGCTCTTTTGGACATTTTTTTTATATATTTAATACTAGTTACTTAGTTTATTAAAAGTAAGATTTGGTTTTCAAGTGCGTTTTGTATACAATTTCTATATACGCTGCAGTTAGTTGACTTTCTATCCACACATGCCATCTATGAAAAGGAATATCTTGTTTTAAAGCTCTCTCATAAAGCTCATTTGGAGGGATAATACATATAGCATCCATATATGGTGAATTCAATTTAACCGCTTGGGTAATCTGTATATTATTTACCAATATAAAATACTCTTCTAATGGGTCTTTTCTTTTCATAACTTCTCTAGGTTTTTTACCTATAACACTTGCTACACTATTACTTTTTGTCAAACTTAACTTAGAATGAACAGGAGAACATAAGGTAAAAGCATGACCATGTAATTGTTCTTGGGTTAATTCTTTATCGATTTCTTCTAATTCACTCATTAGACTTATATGTCTACGGACTTTAACTTTTTTCTTTTCAGGTGCTCGTGCTTGCTCTATATCTTGCATATCTTCATGTAATCTGTCTGCTTTAGTTTTGACTTGATTGTATTTGAAAGTTAACTCTTTGTATTTTTGCTCTAGGTTACTTTTGGAATCTTCAAGGTCGGATAGGGTTTCTTCGAGATCTTTGGATTTTAGCTTGGATTTCTCGAGAGAGGATTTTAGTTTGGTCAAGTTGTCGTTTAGAAGGTTGATTTGTTGTTCTTGCTTTTTGTTAAGCTCTTCAAAGTGTCCTAGTTTTTTTTCAAGTTCTTCTTTGGTTTCTTTTTAGGGATTACTGTGGAAGTAGTCTGCTTGTTCTTTGTATCTGGATACAAGTTCAGTTACTTCTGGGTCAGAGATTTTTACAATCTCAGTTGGGCTTTGATCTGATTTAGCTGAGTTTTCTCTTAATATTCGTTTATGTTTTGCTAAAAGTTTTATCTGTCGCTCCTCTGCAGCAATTAATGCTTCATTAACTTGCTGATATTTTTCATCCCCTAAAGCTAACTGTTTTTTTAAAGATGTACTATCATCTTTTAATTCTCTTAAAGATTCTTTGTAATAATGTTTTTTTGTCCTAAGATCTTTGATTTTTTTAGCCATAGCTTCGTTTCTTTCTATGAGCATTTGGGCAATACCTACAGCAGCTTGAAGTTCTCTTTCACGATTTGTCAATTCTTGTATGACGTAGTTTAGTTCTTCTAATGGGTTTTTTTTATGAGATTTTGCTCGTGCTCGACGTTCGAGGAATGGGATTGTGAGCTCGCTGGTGATTGTGTCAAGAACGTTTTGCAAACGATGAGTGTCGAGCTCTGTGTCTGAATTGGTTCTTGATATTAAATCAACCATTTTATCTCCTTTTATAATTCTTTTGGGTTTGGGTTTATTGTAATTTTTATGTTTGGAGTGGGGTTTTATTTTATTTTTTGTTGGATTTAGTTTTGGGAAATTTTATTGGATTTTTAGCAGGATTTTTGGAATTTATGTATAATGGAATTTTTGGTAATTTTAGGCAATTTAGAGATATGAATAGGGTGTTAAATTTATTTTAAGCTTTGGATATCAATTAAATAGTGCTTTTATTGTGTAATTTAACTCTAGGTTTACTTGGAGTTTTTATTTTATGTATGGAAGTTTTAAAGGATAAAAATCATATAATTATTATTAAAAAAAGGTATTTTTTATTAGAAGATCTATGGTCTTTAGGCGATTAAAACTATTTTAAACTTATAGTAATATTAAATATATGCATTTGATAAACTATAAATTGCTTAAATTTTACTTGAATAGCTAATTTAATTAATCTAACTAGTTATGGTTTAAATCTCTTTCAATTATAGTTGAATGCCCTGGTTTCGTTGTATTTATATTCTTCATAAAGCTCATTGCCCTGTATTTTTCAATTTTTTTCCAAATTAACACAAGAGTCTTTATAAAACTAATAATTGTAGCAATAAATTGGCATCCCATACCCCCTAGAATAATAATAATAGTTGCTTCTTCAATAGCAGCAACTACTTTTACAGAAGTTATAAACAAAAAACTAAAACTTAGAATCATTGTCAAAGTTATACAAATTTCTCCTGCTATCGTAGAAAATAGCATAGGAAAATCTTTATACGGTCTAAACCATAGTAAAAACCATGTCTGAACAACTGAACCAAAAATATTTAACCCAGCTTGAATATTTGGGTGAGCATTAAGATATACTTGGCTTAACAAAAACCCTAATCTTCTCAAAAAGTACACAAAATAATATTGGGTACTCCAAAAACCTTTATCGTTCTTGAATTCACTAAACATACTCCCCCATTTTTTATAAAAATTTCTGTCACTACTCAATATTTCTGTTTTATTAATAAAAGAGCAAACTATCATACATGGAGGAGTAAGTACAAAAATAATCTGTATATTTTTTACAATACTAACAACCGCTGAAATCTGATTAAAATGCCCACTTCCTACTATAATCATATTCTATATATAATTTACTGATCTAAGTTGTATTAATGATGCAACTCCTAAATCTAAATAAGCTTGAGTCCAATATCTTAAGAAAAAACTATATTGATAATTTCCAAGTAGTTTAAAAATTTTGAGAGAAAGTTTACCTAGTTCAAATTTTGAAAGGATAAATAGAATAGGCCATAAAGATAAAATGAGAAGGAATGTTGATACAGATGTGCCGATGTTTATCCAAAATACAGAACTGCTTATTCCATAATTTTTTGCTTGCAGATAAGGTTCTGAAGTAGTGTTTAAATCGAAAATATATGTAAAAGGGTTGGGAATAAAACCACTATAGCTACCAAGGCCTAAAATAAATGTTTTTAGTCCATCTGGCATTGGATTACTGTTTAGTGGCATATAAGTTATTATTTGGATAGTATTTAGCAGTGTCCAGGCTGCAGTTGGGTTACTTGTTATAGCTATCCCGATAGAAGAACTTACTGCAACTTGAGATGCAGCAGCAGTAGCATTAGCTAAGGCTGCTAAACTTTTAGATGTATATAAAAACTCATTAAGCTTATCTGAATAGAAATACTCTTTAAGAATCTTCTCATTATTGCTATATAAAGGATTTTCAATAATAGTCAAATTAAACTTAGCCCCATCACTAACATCTTCTAAAAACTTCAAAGGTAAATAATAGCTTTTCATATCTTTTTTCTTTACTGAATAAGAAAATGAATTTACACCTTCTATACTTAGAGTTATATACTCAACCTTCATATCATTTTTTAACTCTTCATCAAATTTTAAACTTATTCTATTTTCATTATTGACACTTACAGTTGCCTCAAAATATTTTACTTGGCATTTCTTATTAGATTCTTTATATCCATAATTACATAAACATTTAATTTCATCAGATATTTCAAGACTAGCATTAGGTAAACAAGAATCACATGTTTTATTATCTGTACAATGCTGACATAAATTTAAGCAAGCTAAACATTTTTTATTTTCATAATAATATTCATCTGAGCATGTCACATGGCATTCTCCAGTAGTTGTTAGTGTATCTAAACTATTTGAGCATGAGAGACAAAATGAATTTATTGAAGAATCTGGATTTTCCTTACAAGTTTTGCATTCATTTGAACATGTTTTACAAGTATTATTTGTAAAATATTCACCATCAGGGCAAATGTTACATAATTTCGATGTTGAGTTATAAGTTAAATTTTCTGTACAGGTTATGCACCCATAAACTGTGCCTAAAGTACAAGTTTTACATGTTTCATGACATAATTCACATGCATAAGATCCATCTGATTGTTTAGCCATATAATAACCATCGATACAAGTGCATATCTCATTAACATCAGTAGAATTTGTAGGGCATAAACACTCACCTGAATATAAATAAGAATATAAAGTTGTACAAGATGTGCAAACTGTCATATCTGAACATGTTAAGCATGGGTAAATACATTCAGAACATTGAAGCGGATTAGTAGCTGATTGATAAAATTTATCTATACAAGTACAACCTATTGTGCCTGGTTCAGAGTTTTTATCGCTACAATCTAAACAGATATCTGCCTGTTTACATGATATGCAATCAATATGACATGATGAGCAGCCAGATACACTATCAAGAGTTCCTGAAAGGTAATATCCTATATTGCATTCACATCCAATATTACTT
>MPUH01000039.1:0-143462 GCA_001970955.1 Stentor coeruleus
TTCTTCTTTTTCTATGTTGTCACTTATCCTTTAGGTTATAGTGTCCAGCGAAAACTAAGTGATGACTAAAAAAAACCTAATTTTTATATATAAAATTAGCTTATTAAAAACAAAAAANTTTTCTATGTTGTCACTTATCCTTTAGGTTATAGTGTCCAGCGAAAACTAAGTGATTTTCAGTGGCTTAGAGAAAGCTTGATTCATGAATTCCCAGGTTATTTTATCCCCCACATCTCCAAAATCAATAACAAAAAACTTGAAGACCCTTTAGAACTAAACATCCAAGTAAAACAACTCTCAATGCTCATGGACTACATCCTAGCAATTGATCTTTTCAAAAGATCTCATACCTTATTAAATTTCCTCCAAGTTGAAAATCGTGACAACCTAAGGAAAATCAAAAAAACAAAAATAAAAAAACCAATCGAAGCTAGAAACTTCTCTACAACTGATGGGAAAATATTATTAGATTTCGAAGATCATACTGATTATACCACAAACATGGAAGAATATTTTATAAAATACAGAGAAATAAGTAAAAAAATGCTTAATGAAACAAAGAATTTTAAAAGAATACTATTAGAAATGTCATTAAGCTTGAATAACTATAATAATCTTATGATTGAAGCTTCAGAACTCTCATCTTTTATGCCGAAATTTTCTAAACCAGTTAAAGAATTTTTCTCTAAAACAGGACAAGTTTTTCAGAAAATCAATGAGAAAGTTTGGCTTAGTACTGTTAATGTTAATGAATTCTTACATGGGACTATTAAGTTTTTAAAAAATCAAGGGAAACCTTTGATGGAAATATATAAAGAAAAAAATGAAGCTATTGATGAAGTTGTGTCTATTAAAGCGAAAATTGGGAAATTGTTAAAGAAAGATAAAGAAGTTGATAAGAAACTTACGGATAAATGTAGGGCATGTCAAGAAAAAGCTTCTGTAATGAATTATTTGTGTAAATCACAAACTGAAAGAGTTCTTGGATATAGTGCCAGGACACTGTTTAAAGATTTTATAGAGTTTTGGGTTAAGGCATCATCAGAACTTACAGGAATACTTACGGCTGTGGCGATGTTTCAAGATAGTCTAGAAATTTCGAAAGGACTTCTTGATAATCAGTTTTAATTAGTTTTTTTAAGCAAAAACTCGGATTTTTTTATTTTTTATAAGCATGGATTGTGCTATTATGTATAAGCAAAATTAAAGCATTAATTTAGGCGTATATATTAAATATTTTCAAATACAGCCCTAGTGTTTTCCTACAAGGAGTTATTCTTTAATGTCTGGTGATGAGAAAAACCTAGTATTTCCATGCGATTTAGCTGAAGATTCAGAAGAGAAATTGTATTCTGAAGCATCAGAAACTTCATGATTGCTCCCAGATTTAATTGGTGTATAGGAAGGTGTAAGCAGCCCTAATTCTTCAGCCAAAACTAAATCCTGTGCATAACAACCCCATTTTCTATATAAATCTTACATGAAAGAGCTTGACATTCTCTTATAGTATATTTTAGTCATTAGGCTATTAGTAAAATAATTCCTCAAAACCAAAAAATTATTTAAGCATGTTGAATATTCTAATATTTCATCAAAAGACTCTTTTTGTAATAATCTGGTCATTGCTTTGTTTATACTATTTACTAATATCTCAGCATTACTACTATATATTAGTTTTATTTTCAGAAATGCTGATCTATTCAACCTTTTATATGATTTTTCTAAAGTCCTTTCTATAGATTCAGTTAAAAATTCAAGTTTCTTATATTTTATATACACTTCTGATTTAATTTCAAAGAAATATAAGTATTTTTTTATAAATAAAAGCTTTTGGAGCAATGCACACATGCGTTTTAGATGTTTTTGGTAGATGAATTTAATGTTTTCGTTTTGGAAGTTCTGGATTGCTATGAAAGTTGTTATTTTATGCTTGATTTCGATGTTTTTTTGGAATTTTTTTAAGCTGTGGAACATGAACATTTGACGGTCATTTGTGTGCTTGGGTTGAATGGGTGTTGGATGCTCGAAGAATGAGACTTTTTTCTTTCTTATTGAGTTGAGAATGCGAAAGGTCTCAAAAAGCTGCATTTTTTTCTGGTTTTTAATAACAGTTGATAAGTTTTTTACCACAAGCCAGATTTTAAGATAATTGTTTTTGCTTATGATGAAGTATCTTACTTTCACTTGTTCGAATGAAAGTTTTAATAGTTTTTTTTTATATTTTTCGCTAAATGATAAAAGTAATTGTGATACTAGTACACCTAAGTCTTGTTTTCTTTGANTTACTTTCACTTGTTCGAATGAAAGTTTTAATAGTTTTTTTTTATATTTTTCGCTAAATGATAAGAGTAATTGTGATACTAGTACACCTAAGTCTTGTTTTCTTTGGTTGCCTGAACGAAATGAGAAATAGTTTTTTTTCCATTTGATTAAAGCGAACGCTAACACCCAGGAGTGATTTTTACTGATTTTTTGTATCGATTGCTGGGTGTTTTTTGCGTTTCGTAACAGAACTTTTTTTTTCTTAGTCATTTTTGTGTTTTTGCGTTCTAAATAGACAAAATCTTCAGCTTCGACTTCATTTTCTTCAGTTGCCAAGACTTCCTGTTTCTTCTTCTTAGCTTTAATCGGTGTCCTCAAACTTTCAGTTTTCCTAATGGGTCTTTTTTTATCCTTAACTTTCTCAACCCTAATCGCATCCTTATAAAGACATCTAATCAAAGCAAACGAATACCTCATAAATTTCATCGTCTTTCTCGAAAACAATTTCTTAAGCCCTAAACAGAAAAAAATGCCTTTTGGCTGTAGATAGTTCTCTTCCTCACAAACCATTTTCTTAGGCGCATTAGCCTTTTGTGGTTTTAACGAATCAGCAGCTTTAATCAATTCCTGAAACCTCTTCTTCTCTACATCAGTAAGTTTATCAAAAAACGCACTAGAAAAATCAGTAAAAATAGTTTTCATCTGCAAATAAGCTGCATATGAGCTTGCCATTTATATATATTATGCCAAATGAATTCCTTCTCTTCCATTATAAAATCCATTAAAAAACTCCTTTAAAAACAAAAAAAATCTATAAAAACCCAATCCTAAAAATCTACGTCTTATCTTATAAAACTATAAGTCTTCAACTGCAGTTCCATCTTTAGGTGCATCTTGCATTTCCGAAGTCCAAAGGGTCAGATTATCTCTAATAAGTTGCATAATAGTCGTTGAATCTTTATATTGTTCCTCATCTAAATTATCTAATTCCGCAATAGCCTGATCAAAAGCTGTCCTAGCCATTGTACAAGCTTCAGTTGGTTGTTCTTTAACTTCATAAAAAAACACTGAATAATTAAGAGCTAATCCAAGTCTTATAGGATGAGTTGGGGGCATATCAGCACTTGCAAGTTCTAAAGCTTGTTGATATACTCTTTGAGCATTATCAACAGCTGCAGTTCCATATTTCGTTTTATTTGCCCCAACACTTTGATATTCAGCCATATACCTATAATAGTCTCCTTGCATTTTTAAGAAAAACACTCGAGACTCGGTATTGTTTTTTTTGTTTGCTAGGATACTTGATATTAAATCTAAGACTTCTTGGCACCGGTTATTTAATTCATCTTCAATTTTCAATCGGAAACTCCTTGCCAGTTCAGCTCTTTTAAGGTTCTTTCGACTTTCTTCTTTGGTTTCTAAAGCACTGATAGTTCGCCAGGCAGTCCTTCTTACACCAACTACATTCTTGTATCCTACGCTTAGGAGATTTCTTTGGTCAACACTAAGTTCTGAAGCATGATGGACAACTTCTTTCATTATTCGGACCATATCTTCATACCTTTCTGCTTGCTCGGCTAACTTTGCCTGATAAACTAAAGTTTCCATATTATTATTGTATTCAAATTATAGCTTGGATGAAGACATTTATGGGATTATTTTAAATGGTCCTAAGCTTTGCCTTTTGGGTAAGATTTTTTTTTTGAAAGGATTTAAGAGTTGTGTGATATAAAAGGAATATTGGGTTTATGAGATGTTTAGGATTTAATAGAGGGTTTATATGAGGAAAAGGTTGGATAGGAAGGGTTTTTTATAAGAATTTTTAGTGAATGACGAGGATTGTGTGAATTTATTGGTTTATGGTTGTACGATGAGATTTTAAGGTAGTTTACAGGGATTTATGGATTTGGTTATTTTTTTTTTGAAGGAGTTTGCATGTTTTATTGATGCTATTAAAACCAAGTTTTTAGGTTATTTAATCTTCCCAGGTGTACCCTGAATAGTTCAGTTCGTCGTCAACTCCAGAAAATGTGTCTCGAGCGTCATCAAGGATATCCTTTACATTCAGAACTTCTCCTACTGATTTGATCACACTATACTCTCTTTTTTCTTTTTGCAAGAACTCTTTGAAACTAAATGACTTCCATATATAGTAAGCAACGATAACTAATTCTACACAGAGAAGAAGGTTTTGGTATATAATTGAATTTCTTGCTGCTTCGTTCTCTTCACCGAAAATCCCTGTTTTTATCAGCAAGGCAAATGCACAAGATTGCCAGAATGAAAAAAATACCAAGCTTTTGACACAGATAAATTTGTAAAAAACTGACTTGTCGAGACTGTCTTTTGTAACTGTGTATAAAAGAACGAGGTAGTATAAGGAAATACTTACAGAAATGTTACTGATAAATGAACAGTAAAGATAACCTTTGTTATATGAGAAATCACCTTCTTCATAAAGATTCCAGCCTGCTAGTATTAAAGCTAGAACTGATATAATTGGGCGAAGAAATACAAATTGTAATACTCCCTGTTTGACGTTTCTATAAAACTGCTCTCCAAGTTGAATAGGTTTCATAGTATCCATAGGCCAAGGTCTCTTAATAGATTTTCTTGTTATTAATAAGCAGATTAGATGATATTCGCCACCTGTATATTCTATGATTAACTGAGTAAAAAGATATAATACGTAAGCTTCATACCTTCATATCCCTTACCCATCTTTCAATGCACTTAACGCCAAGCTTTTTTCAGGGTACAAAACAATCAAGTAGCTCTGTACCGCGAATACCTAATTATCCCATACTGGGACCATTCCAACAATCCTGCATATATGCAACTGAAGTTTTGGGTTGTTGTAATTAAGGAAATGCAATGAAATCTGTATCATACTAGTCATCAAACTTAGAGTAGTGCATATCATCGCAAGATGTTCAATCATAATATTTTATTAAAAAAAGTTTTTTTTATTATATAATGTTATATTACTTTATAGTATTATTATTCATCAGAAATAGTATTAGTAGACAGAAATTTTTTAGATGTTGAAGTTGTTTTTATTTATATTTTATGAGGAAGTTTTAATTTGATAATCAAGAATGAGATGATGTTTTTGGAGTTTTGTTTGTGGGATTTTTTGAAATATTGTTAGGATTGTATTTTGCTTATTATAAATATATATATGAATAGTTGTGGTTTATAAGTTTTTTCATGTTGAATAATGGTAAAGAGTATATGTTTTTTTTGAAAATAAATTTTATGAAGAAAGCTGAGATTGATGTTGAGAGATTATGGAAATGCGTACAGTGAGCTGTTTTATGTTTAAAATATAATTCATCATGCTAAAATCTTAAAAAAAAATAATATAAAACCCTTTTCCCACAACGGAAAAATTATTTAAAATATCTTCTTATATGTATCAATATCCAATCTTTATTAGCAAAAATATACAGCATCCTAATAAAAAGCCTAATCTTTAACTCAAAATAACTTTAGATAACCTTAATTTTTATATCTTTATTTACTAGCATAAATATTCTTTACTCCCCCAACATAATTTTTGACAGAAATCATAAGTAAATTTATACTAATATATTCCCATAATCATTATAATATTTTTATATTTAACACTAGCTCTACTTTTATTATTATATACTTAATCATATACTATAACAAAAAAATATATTTTGTTTCTAGAATCATCTTTTTTATACGAAAAAAGCAGTTAATTTTTTTTTGCAGAACTTATAAGTAATTTTTTTTTAAGTAATTCACAATTCTTATTGTATTTTAAGGCTTTAAGGTGTTGATATGATATAAGTATTTCATATTTACGTATATTTTTAAAAGTTATAAAAAATTGAGGTATGCATAAAAAAGAAACCCAAAGAAACAAAAAGGTAGCGGTTGAAGGCCAAGTAGAGGATATCTATGGTGTTCATTTTAAGTATCAAGACTTATTTTCAAGGCTCCTAAAAGTTCAGAAACAGCGACAAATGTCTGAAGAAAAAAAACCTATGCCCAGGATACCTTCATATGACTCCAACACTTTAAGACAATTCAGCACAGGTAAAGGCAAAAAGGAGCCAGTGCTAAATAAAAGATCTACAAGTACAATACATCTCCATCAAAAAACAGTTGGAAGAAGTGTTTCTGTTAAAAAAATTCTTATGCCACATCCAATAAGGGACCGAAAGCATGAGATTTTCAAAAGTTTTTCTCCAAATACCAAAAAACCTAAACGCTTATCTGTGCATGGCAAATCAACTAAAAAACTGGAAAAAAAAGGCTCATCCACTGATAGAATTACGAAAAAAACACTTTTAAAGCCGAAAGATATAAAAACTCATGAGTAAGTAAGAAAGAGTTTTAGTGATAATTAATTAAATAAGAAAATGTTGGGAAAAATCAATTATCAGAGTCAAATATTTAGAATTTTCATACAAATATACTATAAAAATCAAAGAAAACATAATTTTTATAAATAGATTATGATATATTGGAATATTATTTTATAGATTATAACAGATATTATTATTAAATACAATATATATATACCAGCGGATAAAAGTATTGAATAAATTACATAAAACCTTTATTACGTGTATTTATATTTAAAATGAATGATGTGCAAAAAAATCCAGCTAATTTCATTCTATTTATCATATTTTATGTTCATAAAGAAAAAAAAATTATGCCAAAGCCAAACATTTTTTCCTTTTAAAACTGCCTAAAAGCAGCTTCATCAATCGAAAAACCAAAATTCTCATTTCTAGCCTAATCTTCCTATATTTTTTTTATATTTAAAACTTCCTAACTAAATATTCTAAAAATGCTACCTAGACTTAAAACCCAAGGCCCTCAAGAGCCAAGCACATGGCATGGTTCAGATGGGCGATTCACAGCACATTATTTATCAAGATTCTATCAAGACAACTCTATGAAAAAAGCATACAAAACAACCCAAGCCCACAGCAAGTATTTTGAAAAAGAGCACTTTTTCAATCAAGAAATAGACAAAATCGAACGTAACAAATTCGTCCTTAAAAACATCAGTAAAGAAAAAGAGAAATTCGACAAAATCCGCAAACGCGTCCTAACTGAAAAGAGAACAATTGAAAAAAAAGTAAAAAATGCAGCTGTGATGATTCAAAAAAACATAAGAGGGTATTTGTGCCGAAAACATCATATGATTGAAATGGAAGAATTAAAAACAGCAAAGTTAGGGATTTCAATGAGATCAATGAGAAGATATGTAGGACAATGCTGTGTATATTTAGCTGATAATATAGTAGAAGCATCAATTGTTATACAAAAACATATAAGAAGATATCAAGCTATGAAAGTATTAAAAGATATGAAAAGAAAAGATAAAGCCGCTAGGGTTATAACAAGGTTTTTTAGGGTTGTGAAAAATAGGTCAAAGTTCCATAAGAGCATGGAAGTTTTGGTATGGAAAAAAAAAGTAAAAGATTTGAAAAAAAGAGTTAAATGGAATAGATTTAAAGCATGGTGGAAAGCGCATCGGCTTCAATTTAAAGTTCTTAAAAAGAAAATGCGTTCAAGAAACTCGTCTTATTATAAAAAACCATTAAGTCGTAGTCGAATGGGTTCTCATGATGAGTTGCCAAGAAGTAGAAAATCTTCAACTTTACTTCTTCATATGCATGATCATGGAATTATGGATAAACTTATAAAATCACATCATCAATCTATCGATGTTGGAATTCCACATTTTCTCGAAGCCCCAGGGGAAAAACTTGATGTTATCGATAAAATCGAAGAAGTTCCTATAGAAGAAAGTATAACTTTGACTATTGACGCGAATTTGTTTAACCCAAGTACAACAAAAACCTTAGATGAAATACAATCAAAGCCAAATGAGGAAGAAGATATTTTAGATGATGAAATTGATGAAGATTTTTCAAGTGTCGAGTATTATGAAGGGGATGAAGAAGAAGGGGATGATGAAGAAATGGAAGAAGGAAATGAGGAACAAGGTCAGATTGAAGGACAAGAAATACAAGAAGGTGATGCTAATATTCAGGAACAAGAACTAGAAGAAGGTGTGGGTGTTGAAAAAGATGATAAAAATCTTAAGAAAAAAGAAGAAGAATCTGAAAAACCTATACCATCACATAGAAGACCAACAGCAGCGTATAATTCATGGAAAAAAAAACCCCCTTCACCTGAAGCACCACCTAAAGAAATCTACCCACCACCAAGGCATTTATTAGTATGGACTAAATGTAGGAAAATCTATAAAAACCAAACGAAAAAATATAGGAAAAAAATACCTTTATGGAAACCTCCATTAACAGCACATGAGGTTGAAGCGAGAAAACTACCTAAAATCATTAAAAAACCTATAAGAATCCCTGAATTCCTTGAACCTTATACATTTGTAGCCCCATCTGAAACTCCAGAAAGCCCTATAAAACTTAATGAGGATGAAGAAAATGAGAATTTCTCAGTAGACTCAGATACATCTTATGAATATGAACCTGCTGAATATAGGTCGACTGGACTTAGTGTTGCACTTCCTCAATTGTATTCTATAGTCAAAAGCTATGGGAAAAACGCAGATCTTCTTATGATGAACCCTAAGAGGACTAGTTCTATTGGATAAGTTTATTAATATTTTATATATAAAATGGGCTGTGCATCAGGTAAGAATTTGATTAAAAACGGGGTAGCGACTCCTATTGATAAAACAGAATTAACAAAGTCTAGACTACTTCTTAGATATCAGACTGAGGAAAATGTGTATAGCATAAAGCTTATTGTCCCTGTGCAGGAAGGAAAAGTTTAAGGTTGGCAAAGTATGAGTTTGATAATTAATATACAGTTATTTTTTTAAGAAGATGATAGTTTAGGGTTGTTTTTATGATATTTCAAGGTGTTGCCTGCTTGGAAAAAAAATTAAGAGTTTTACGGTTTAAGTTTTTGTGCGAAAATATATCAAAAGTGTGATTTTTGATTAGTATGCGGGAAATGGTTTAGGGATTTTGAACTTTGATTTGTCAAGATTTTTTATGCTTGAATTGAAGTCACGTATTGGATTATCACAATTTTTTATAAAGGATGATAAATTTTGACTTTGAAGAATTTCTGAACTTCTAGACTTTTGTTAGAAAATATGGACTTTGGGGGTTTTTATTAAGAAACTGAGGATTTTATGAGATTAGTGTAAAAGGATTTAGTTTAATGAAAAAGAGAAAAAATGTTTAATTAATCTTAAATAGATTGAAGTATATAGGAAATTTTATATGGAATTGGTAATAATACTCATAGCACTTGGATATTTTGATTAATTTAGTATAATTATATTTCATATCCCAACAAATAAAACTATATCTAAAAACCATCACTTTCAATATAAACTTTACCAAATTAAACTCTCATCTCTAAAAATATTTTGGTGCTTCATAATAAGTTTCTTGGGAAACTTTATTTTCTTGAACATTAACTTGAGTACATATCAAATACCCAAACGCTAAACCTGCAGAAATAATTATAAAAAAACTTGTATTATAAGTCATCACTACTAACATCAGGATATATAATACTGAAATATAAAGGAATCTCCTAATACCCATAATTAAAAGAAGTAATAGACGTTTCATTGTACTTGAAGAATTTTTACGTTTTGAATCCATGAGCAAAGAGAAACAAATCTACTAATGACCCAGCGTATTTTGATCTTGAATCTACATACCATGAGTTAAAAAGAAATTCAAAATTTGGGCCGCTGTAGAACGTGCTTTTCATTTCCATTGACATCATCATATCCATGCTATTCATTTTATTGTCAAACTCTTATATAAAACAATATCAACACCTTTTATCTTATTCAACTTCTTTCATATATTATCAAAAGCTACTTTTTTCATGTTAAAATTCATATTTTCTATTCCATTTTCCCCTATAAATTCACTTTAAAGATATCTCATATAACAATATCTATTTTTCTCAGAGCTTCTGTTTATAAAACTATCCAAGATATAAAAAATATCTTATTTCAATCAATTTTCCAAGCTAATTTTAAATGATTTAAGATATAAACTATATCATAATTTAACTGCGCCCGCAGGTCGCATTTTGGTGCCTTAAGATATGATAAAAAGATCTTTATATTTTTAGATAGTAATATTGGAGTAAAAGATATAAAATATCTATTAATGAGGTTAAGATATGAAATCTTCTTTTAAGAAAATTGGTATACATATTATGGAAGATAATCATAAAGATATAAATATATAAGTTAATAAATGTTCGGAGAAATTGGATTATGTTTCTTAAATTAATATAAAAAAGATATAGGATATATCTAATATCAAGTAATTTTGACTGCTTTGGATTTTCATTTTTATAGATAATTTAATATCTTTTATAAGTGGTGGGTTATAAAATGTTGGGAAAATTATGTTGAGATTTTTATTTGGATATTATTGTGAGAGAAGCTGTGAGGTGTTGTGTTTAAGTTTGTTGTTGAAATAAATTATGGAAGGAAGATGATAAGGAGTTGTTGTAGTGGAGTTGAAATATGATGTCAAAGAATTGCAAGTAACTCAAAACATCCCAAAATATTTTTCTTCACAACCCACAACATTCACTCAACCTATTCCTTAAAATCTAAATCACAATATTATACTCTCCCATAAGACCTTCAAAAAACCAACTTTTTCTATTAAAAAAATAAAATCGCCACAATAATAATCTTACCAAAAATTTACCCCAACAATCCGATATTTTCTTTTTTCCTCTCATACAACTATCTTATTCCATAAAAAAAATCACAAATACTCTATACTAAAAATCTCAACAAAAAAAATCTAACTCAATAATAATCCTAATAAATCATATAAAAAATCTATAATCCTCTTAGCATAATCATATTCTCTATATCATCCTCATCTAATTCACAAAATATTAATAAAACCTTTATTTCCAACTTCCTCTAATAAAATAATTAACTTAATGCACAAATCTACTCAATTCCTGCACAGATCCTATGAAGAACTACCTAGCCCACATCCAGTCCCAGTCCCAGAATCAAGAAAAAAACTCGTTCTTGAGATCCTAGAAAGAAAGCGTTCGAATATGAAAAGCCTAAACAGCCTTTATCAACACAAACACCAAGAAAGCCCATTACCTATCCCTAAGCATGAAAATCCTGAATCCTCAGATCGTTTTCTGAAAACATCTGATACTTTATCCCAGCAAAGGACAAATTCTCAAAAGAGGCCCCCATCAGGAAGTCCTCCAAAAATCCCAAAATTCAAGCTTAAAGACTTAGGTAAGGCCCTCAATGCTATCCCCCGCTACCCAATAACTAAAGATAAAAACAAATTCCCTTTATCCCCAGAAGAAATCTTACAACATCATAAAAACTCATTATCCACATGGGAACAAGTAGAGATTTTAGACTACCCAAAAGTGTATTTTATAGGGAAAACCACTGAGCCTAAATCTTTAGATTTTGATACTGATCAAGGGTATTATAAAATCCTCACTAAAGACCATATTGCATTCCGTTATGAAATTGTCAATTCAGTAGGCAAAGGGGCTTTTGGTGAAGTAATCCAAGCATTTGATCATTGCGACAAGAAAACTGTAGCTATAAAAATCGTCAAAAACCAATTAAAAATCTCAGCTCAAGCCCGTACAGAAATCCAAATCCTCAATCATATCAATACTATAGACCATTCAAATAAAACCAATATAATCCAATTAATATCATACTTTGAGTTCCGCAAACATATAGTAATTTCTATTTAGTGTCTTGTATTCGACCTTTATTCTCTTAATCTTTACGACCTTTTAAAAAAAAATGCTTTCAAAAGCCTTGGCGGGATTTTCGTTAAAGATATCGGAATCCAAATCCTTGAAGCTTTAAAGTTTTTAGAACGAAACCAAATAATCCATTGCGATATAAAGCCTGAAAATATTTTATTAGTCAACCCATCTAAATCATATATAAAACTTATAGACTTTGGTAGTGCCTGTTTTAACAATAACAAAATTTACTCATATTTACAATCAAGATTTTATAGAGCTCCAGAGGTTATTTTAGGTATTGGTTATAACAATTCTATTGATATGTGGAGTTTTGGATGTCTCCTTGTTGAACTTCTAACAGGATTTCCTTTATTCGCAGGGGATTCTGAAGCTGATCAATTGAATTGTATAATTGAAGTTCTTGGTCCACCTCCTATGAATATGCTCGGGGCTTCGCCCCGTCGAGGATATTTTTTCGATGGAAATAATGAGGCGAAAAACAAAATAAACTCATATGGGAAAACAAGAATTCCTAATACTCGACCTTTAAGAGAAGTTTTAAGAGATCTTGATGAAGATGCTATTGAAGTTATTGAAGGATGCTTGAAATGGGATCCTAGGGATAGATATACTCCTGATTTAGCTTTACATAGTGATTTTTTTTTGGGATCAGCATGTGAAACATTGATTAAGACACATAAACATAGACAGATTAGCTTGGAGGATATTACGAGAAATGCTCCGAAGTTGCAGAAATTTATAGCGCATCGGAGTAAAAATACTATATGCTGATAAAGAGTAGTTTGTAATAAATTGGAGATGAAATTTTTTAGATGCTCGGGTTTTTTACTATTTTTTTTGTTTTTAAGATATAGAAGATTTAGATATAATTAGGATTGCATATAGAGAAAAAAATTATTGTAGAAAACTTTGGTTTTATTGAAATTGAACAGCTTTTTGATGGAAATGAGAATTAGAAGATAAAAAATAAATTTATAGGAATGTTGAAAAATGTATTGAAAAATTATAAAAACTGAAACTTATTATAAAGCAAAATTCGAAAAAATTCTAAGCTCTTATAGTAGGAAGCAAAATTGCAATTAAGACAAAAGTGGAGATTTTCAAATAAATATTTCTTAGGCCAACGATAACGAAAAAAAAAAACCAAAAAGATTTATTATATTATCAGTGAAGTTATTGAACCTAGAGAACTTAAAGCAGCTAAAGTTTCAATCAATTCTTTTATAAAAATAGATTGCAATATCTATTAAATCAACTACAAATACTTATATCTTCTTACCGAAAATGATTATAAAGTTAACATGAAAATTTTAAGCTTAATCATACTATTACCATAATTTAGTTTGTTTAAAATGGTCTTCCATTCCTTTTTTTTATTTGTTTTTAAAATACTTCTCACTTTTCTTTACCTAAACCTTTTACTAATCACTCTTTCATAACCAATCCATAACAACCCCATAACAACTCCATAAAAATCTATGACTGACTCATAACCGGCTCATAACTGGTTTATGACTGGTCTATGACTATTCACTTAGCCCTCACACCATTCTTCAAACCTCTCATCACAAGCTTTTAACATCTAATCTTCACACTCATATCAAGCAAGCCTTATCTTTTCAATCTAAAACAAACATAAATTCTTATACTTCCAATAATATAAAAATGTTTGAGAGGATTCTTGAGCGCATCCTCCTAGCCAAAATCGGTAAATTCATAATCGGCCTAGACCGCGAGCAGTTAAAAGTCGCAGTTTGGCAAGGAGATATAATATTAGAAAACGTGCACTTAAAGGAAGACATTTTCCTATTGTGGCAATTGCCTATAATCATCAAATACGGTCTTATAACTCGACTTGTTATAAAAATCCCATGGACTAAACTAGCAAGTGAGCCTGTGGAAATACTTCTTCAAGGACTTTATATGGTAGTTTCACCACAGGAAAAAGAAAATTGGGATTATAGTGAAGAAGGGGATATTATGAAACGTAAAGATTATATTGAAGTACATGAATCAAGAAGAGCTTTAAACCAAGAACAACAAATAACTAACCCTGAAGAGGAACTACAAAAAAAAGGATACTTGGAAAAACTTACGGCTAGAGTGATGGACAATCTCAAATTAAGTATCCAAGACATCCACTTCCGCTTCGAGTACCATATCGAAAATAACAACTTTTCTTTTGGGATTACTTTAGAATCTATTGACTGCTACACAACCAACTCGTATTGGGAACGAGAATTCACTGACCGTCATCAAAGTGGTAGTGCAAACTTATCGATCTTTAAAATTGTTGACATAATCGGCTTGCATCTCTACTGGAAATGTGAAGACTTTAATATCATAAGCAAAGAACAAGAATCGATACTTATAGGATTCATGTATAATAAAATCTATGAAAAAAACCCAGAAGAAAGCATTTTATCACCGAGTAAGCCATAAATAGTAAGTGCTCAAATGAGAATAGTTCATAATAATGATTTATCAAATAGTGAGATTCCAAAATACTCGATTGAACTTATAATGCCAGCTATAACAATGAGATATGAAAAATGCCAATTTCATGATACAGTTCGACTTACTGAGTATTTTACTGATTATAACAAATTCATGCTAAAAATGTAACAAATATTCAGAGAACATAAAAGGAAATTCAAAGCTTTTAGTCCTAACACCCGAACACCTAAAGCTTTATGGAAATTTGCTATTGAATGTATTGTCAAAACTATAAGACAAAGAAAAAACAGGACAATAAATTTGTTTAGAATGCCAGAAAAAGTACGATTACAAAATAAAGAGAAATTTAAAGAGATTTATAAAATCTTTAAAGAAGAAAATGAATTAGATAGCGATGATGAAAATGTTTATAATAAAATCCTTTATGTGTCAAAAATGGATGATATTTATGACTGGGTTACAGAAGCACAGAATGAAATTGATGAAGAAAATGCAAGGAAAATAGATCAACAAAAGTCATCAAAGTGGAAGTTTTGGAAGATGTTCAAAAAAAATCAGCCTGAAATCGAAGAAATGAAAAAAGATCTTGACCTTGGGGGTAAAGATAAAGATATCCTACCAAAAAGCTATGTATGGTTAATAGTAAAAGTGAGTTTTATTAAAGGAAGTTTAGAGCTTTGTAAGATGAAAGAACTAAGTTATGATTATGAAAGCTTGTATTTTAGTTATGAAAGTTTATATTTTGAAAGCAAACTTCGTTTGCAAGGAGGAAGTTTAAGTCTTTTTCTAGACAATTTAGTCATGCAGAGCCATAGTGATTGTGAAGTAATGACTATATGTGAAAAGCTCAGGCCAAATAAAGAACCTTTAGTGTCTTTAAATATAGATTTCAGTCCTATTGATCAACCTTATGCATATTGTTTAAATCTTAACACAGAACCTATAGATGTTGAGTATACCCCACAAGCTTTAGAAATGGTTAAAATGTACTTTATGGTCCCTGAAACCCAAGAATCAGTCAAAACTGCAGCTTGGGATACTTTACAAGGTTTACAAGATACAACAAAAGCAACATTAACTGATTTATTATATGGTGATACAACTTATCTTATACAAATCAGAGCTCAAGGACCACATATTAGAATCCCTTCACCATCACAAGGATCTTTTCTTTTAAATCTTGGTGTTGTTGAAGTACAAAACTCTGAAAATAAACAAAATTCTGAGTATGAGTCTTTAGATTTTATTGTTTCTGGGATTAAACTTACACATGAACTTAGAGATGTGACTGATTCTGTTATTCCTGAGTTTAAAGTGAATTTAAAGATAAATTTTCTTAAATCATCACATAAAGCTCTTAAGTGGTCGAGTATTGCTGGAAGCCTTGATTCATTTCCTGATTTGATATTTGAAGGTGAACTTGCAGAGTTTAGGCTTATAATGAATCCTTCTATGTATCATAATCTTAAAGGTGTTAGTGATACTTTTAATGTGGAAAGGGTTTCACTTATTGAAAATACTAACGAGATTATGAAAAAGTCAGTCATGAGTTCGTATGTGAAGAGAAAAAGCAAAAATGTTCAACAGTGGCATTCGTATTATGCGGTACTCTCAGGGGGGTATATATACTTTTTCCTTAATGAAGACTCGAAAACTCCAACTAATTATTTTTATATCAAAGATTGCAGTTTAGAAGATGTCTATCATCTAGGTATAGCTCAGTGTATAAAACTTAGAAACCGATATGGTGAATGTTTTCTAAGCTGCGAAAATGAAATGGAGTTGCATTTCTGGAAAAGAAGTTTACACGAACAAATCATTGAACTTGAAAGCTATAAAAGTGTAGCTAAAGACCAAGTAGAAGATGTTAGAACTGCTAATAAACAAAGAATCAAACTGGCTTTTCAAATATCAGTAGTCAATATTGTATTATGTAATTCACAAAACAAAAAAGTTGTTGAGTTTGAATTAAAACGATTAAGTTCAGAAGTTATAATAAATCCATACGATAGTGTTGTGAATTTAAATTTACTTGCTTTACATATAAGAGATATGATAAGAATTGGGAATGAGCATTTTACAGTCTTAGCGAAAAGTGTTACAGAAGGGAAGGATTTGATTTCTGTTCAGTTTAAACAGTTTAGTCCAAAATCCCCAAAGTATAACAACAAAGATTTAGAGTTAGAAATTGCTATGGGAGCATTAGAAATAAACTGGAATCCTGATTTCATAAGCACAATATTGAACTTTTTTGAATTTGCTGACTATGCACAACCTCAACGGCCTATAAGTAAAAAACTAATTGTTAAACCTGATCACGTTCTTTTAGGTTTAATTCTCCATATGGAATGTGTGACAATTTACCTTAACAATGTTAAGCAAACCCTAAGTATTGGGATGATGACAATTTCACAAATGAACTCAGAAATAAAAATCAAAGATGGGGGAATCGAAACAAAAGGTACCCTTGGATGTCTGAAAATCTATGATCTAACCAACTACCCAAAAACAGTCCAATCAACAGGAAAACTGACGAAACTTTTCTCAGTCCGTAAAACAGCACCAGTAATGCTTGAATTCCTTATAACAACATATCATGATGGTAATCCAAAAAAACGTCAAAATATCAATAGTGAAATCGAGTTTAAAATGAATTCAGTTAGCATATATTATTTTAGTCAGCCTATGATGCGTATAATTGATTATCTAATGTATAAAGTTTTAGGTGTTATCGACTCAGTCTCAAGAGTTAAAAACGTTTATTCATTTAATTCTGCATATAGACTTTCAGCTTTACTAGGCGCATCAGTTGTAAAGTCAATCAACCCTGAAAGTTTCCCACAGAAAATAGGTTTTAGTTCAGTGAATATATCAATTTCTAATCCGATATTAAAATTCTACCCAAGACCAGGATATAATGAATATTTTATTGCTGATTTAGGGAATATACAAATTACTAACAGACAGGAACTTGATACTTCTAGAGGACCAGAAGAAGTATGGGTAGATATGTATAAAGTTGATATGCAGAATTTTACTATGAAATCTTTAGATCAGGCTATAGTTTCTGAGTTCAATCTTATGGTTTTTATCCATAGACCAGTCTTGACAACAGCACAAAGTTTAGACCCTGAAATTGATAAGTCTTATAATATACGGGCTAAATGTGGAAGGCTATGCTTGACATTTTCTCAAAAAGATTTGACTTTATTATTTAAACTGATGGATTTGAATTTTACATATGATGATCAATTAGAAGAGTATATAAACCCTAAAACTTATGACCCAACTTTAAACCCGACTAGTAAATTCATGTATTTTGAACTTGAAGCTAAAGTTCTCTCAATACTTTTTGTTCATGAAGATTATGAACTTGTTGAGATATTCTGTGCTAATCAGAAACTTAAAATGTGGAAGTACAACAATGGAAGTTCGGTTATGAATTTTACGTCCGAGCATTTGCTCGGACTCATCCCTGAAGATGCTGTTATAAGTGAAAACCCTGAACATGCAGAAATTGCAGAAGCTATTTTTAGTATATCAATGGATAATATAAGGAACTTTGAAGATTTTGAAGATGATGATATGAGGTTATCTTATGTGCTTTTTGGACCTATAGGTAACATTGACCCAAACAAGCCAACAATACAAATTGATATCAATACAATGAGAGATGGGACTAAAAATATAATAATCGACATAACCCAACTAAGACTTAACCTTCACGTTGCGGCAATTTTACAACTTCAAAACTTCATTTTCTACGCTTTTCCAGACTACTCTTCAGTACCAGAAACCCCATATGACTATATGGAAAAATATCGTCCAAGAGAAGGTATGATAAGTAAAGAAATAAAAACTCAATATTTAGCCCCAGAACTCGATATGAAACTTAACATCCAAGAACCTATTGTTTTATTACCTTCAATCATTCATCAACGTGTTTTAGTCGTCCAATCAGATTTTTCATACTCATTTTTTAGAGATTCTGAGTCTATGTATTTATTAAGAAAAACCCCAAATACTATAAAAAGTTTTGAAGCTACTCATTTAGAAATTTACACATGTAAGCTAACTGAATTAACAAAACATAGTTTTACAGATATTGTTAAAAGAAAAGTTCTTGAACCTGTAGAAATTATATACAAGTCCACGCAGATGAAAATCTCCCCAAAGCTCAGTAGTTTTGAAGTAAAATATCAAATGGGGGCATTTCTTTTTACCCTTTCACATAAAGACATGATGTTAATTGAAAGTATTTCCAGTTTCCAGAAAGAAATTTTACAGCGTGAAGAAGAAATAATAAACGGGTTAAAAAAAACTTATGGTCAAAAAGAAGACTTTTTACCCAGGATGTCTTTAGATGAAAGAAATCTTAATCTTAGACTAAGCCGTGGGGCTGAAAAACAAGATAACTATGATTTAGAAGCTACTGATGAGCATGAATATACTTTATCTATTAGATCACAAACTATGCAATCAGAAAATCTTCCAAGTGAAAACACATCAAGTTCAAGTTTGAGTATATCAGGTGTAACTTTATTATTAATATACGACACTTCTGTAACTTTTTCTCCTGTAATCGACACAAATGCTACAGATCTATTTTTGGCTATAGAAGAAATAGGTAGTGATGCTATGTATAAAGCTGGTTGTATGGTCAAATGTAATTTTTATAACCCAATGCTTGATATATGGGAACCATTTCTAGAACCTGTGACTATACAATTAGAATCTATGTATAGCCCTGAAAATAACCCAGAAACTCAAGGGATAATTATTATAGAAAAATCAACTCCTTTAAATATAAACTTCTCAGAAATCATGCTAAGTCACTTTTTAGCTTTAGCCAAAGGTATAAAAGTTAAAGAAGATAAACTTATAAGAGAAGTTGTGTCACCTATAAGCATAAAAAATTTCTCTGGGTGTAATTTACTTATAGAAAAAATATCCCTTCTTGGTAGAAACACTGGTGAAGTTTTAACATTAAAAGATGGAGAAAATAAGTATATAGAAGTTGAGTCTATGGAAATGAAAGCTATAAACCTATCACAAGAATATCTTAATGTGACTATAATGTCAGATCAAAAAGCATATTCACAATGTCAGCAGATTCCTATAAATAAAGTTCAAACTTTGACTAAAAATGTTTATAGTGGGCAAGAAGAAATCCCTGTTATATTTGATATTGAGCTTAAAGATATATGTAAAGTATTTACAGTAAGAAGTCCTATTGTTATACGTAATGAAACAGCTCATGATATAAAAGTTTTATTTAGTAGAAAATCAGTATGTGAAGAAAAATATTGTAAGTCACAAGAAAGTATCCCTGTGCCTATACCTTTTGTTAAGAATTTAATGGGAGTTATGCCTATAGCTTTAAGAGCACAGGAATGGAGTATGACAAGACTTGATGAATTTGTTCAGGATGGGTTTGTAAAAGAAATGCGTGTTGAAACTTTTTATGTTTGGATTTATACTATTATTGATCAATATAATCATAATAAAAGGACTTTGTGTATAAGACCACCTATTGTATTTAGAAATCAGTTACCGAGAAGTTTGACTTTACAGGTTTTTTATGGGGATGGGTTAAATCATAAGGAAATTAGTATTTTATCTAATGGGCAACATAATGAACATTCATATAGTGGGTCAGTTGATATTTCTGTTGTGTTTATTGTTGATAATTTTAAACCGACAAAACATATTAAGTTGTTGTCGAAAAGGGAAAAAACCCCAAAGTCGGTTAAGCTTAAGGATTATAGGAAGGATATTTTACAGGTGCAGATTGATTTTAGTAAGAAAGGGAGTCAGATTTTTACGTTCTTTTGCGCGTTTACGTTGGTGAACTCGACTGAGCTACCGATTAATTTTTATTATAGGAAGTCTAGTGTTGCTAGGGTAGTTGGAGGACAGAACTATGTAGACAATGTTGTACCCTGTAGCCCAACCCGTAAAATCGCCATTGGTATCGGTAAAGAAAAGTCTGATATGTTACATGTAGCAACAGTAGGTACAGAAGATCTAATTGAATTCCAAGGTGAAGAACTTGATGGTATAAAGAAAAAATACCAATTCTCCTACTCTGTCAGTTTAGCTAAAGTTTTAGACTCTGAGTTAGTTTTCTCCAAAATCGTCCTTATCGTTCCCCGTTATATTCTCATAAACAACATGACTGAAGATATCCTTGTCAAACAATACCATTGCCGTCACTCTGAATTTTTATTAGAAAAAAACTCCAGAGTCCCTTTTCATTGGCCTAACGCCGAAATGCCTGAAATGATTAGAATCCGTGTTTTCGGCCATTGGAATTGGAGTGGTCAGTTCAGCCTTAACAACATCGGAACTTTTACCGTTCAAAACACAACCCAAAGTGTCATGAATCTTTATCTTCTCATAAACGTCGAAGTTAAACTTGTCGATCGAAGCTTTTACGTTATATTCGAAAAAGAAGATGAAAAATTTTGCAATTACCGTATAGAAAACCATAGCCAAAATCTTCATCTTAAAGCATATCAAAAAGGTTGTAAAGATGAAGCCCGTTATATAGAACCTAACAGTTTGGTATCTTTTGCATGGACCAAGCCACAAAAAGATAACGAAATTATTGTTGAATTTTACGAAGAGTCCTTTGAAGAATCCTTACCTGTTTTCCAGTCATTTTCATTTAACAAAATCAATCAAAGTTTTACTATCGAACTTAAAAACAAAATTAAAATTTATGCAAAAATCGAATGTGAAGGACCGACGAAAATATTGAAATTCTCTGATAACTCTTGGCAAAGTCGTAAATATGAAGATGATAAAATTAAAACCCAATATTCAATAAGCATACCATATATGGGTATATCAATAATAGAATATTACAATGAAATCCCATTAGAACTTATGTACTTTTCAGCTTTAGGGATAACTTTTTTTACTCAAGAAACATCAAAACAATGGGCTGCTGAACTTCTTGTCGCTTATATTCAACTTGATAATCAAGCTAGTGTCCCAGCTATATACCCAGTTATGTTATCCCCTGGTCGTTTAGAAGAAAAAAACGCATTACATATATCTGTGTTTTATAACATAACCAACAACCCACATATTTTCTGTTTCGATAAATGCGAGTTTTTAATGCAGGAATTCGCTTTAAAACTTGAAAGCAAGACTTTACAAAAAACTATAGAAATGGTCACAAGACTTTTATACAAAGATAATGCGGTTATATCTTTACATGATACTTATAAAAAATATGATAAACCAATATGGATGTCTTATGATAAAATCCAATTGAATAAGCTTTACTATTTTGCGAAACTAGCTTTAAGTCCTATAAAAATAATCTTGTCTCTTATTCCTATAAAAGAAGATAATGAAGAAAGTGATGTATATGGAAAAGTATCAAAAGCACTTGGTATGGCAATAACAACAATAGAATTAGCTCCAGTAAAATTGAATTCATTAGAAATGACTGATGTTTTTGGTTCACAATGGCAAATCCTCTCAGCTTTTAAAGCTCATTATTGGAAACAACTTATAGCTGAACTTTTAAGCCTTATAGGCCATGCTGAAATCCTTGGTAACCCAATTGGTTTATTAAACAAACTAGGCACTGGGGTTAAAGATTTCTTTTATGAACCAGCACAAGGGATTGTACATGGCCCGCTAAGCGCGGGCAAAGGTTTTATAAGAGGTACAGGTTCTTTATTAAAAAATACAGTTGAAGGAACATTTGATACTGTATCTAAACTAGCAAATAGTATGGCAACTGGTATAACAACTTTAACTCAAGATAAAGAGTATCTTATGGATCGTCAAAGAGAACAAGCTATGAATAAACCAAGAAATATTGTTGATGGTGTTGAAATGGGTGTAAAATCTCTTATTGTCAATTTAGGTCAAGGGATTTCTGGTGTTGTTTCACAACCTGTACGAGGTTATAAAAAAGATAAATTTAAAGGGATGATCATTGGAGGGGTCAGGGGGTTGTCTGGACTTGTTGTAAAACCATTTGCTGGGGTTTTAGATGTTGCAAGTAAAGCTGCAGAAGGTATTAAACGTACAGCAGCTTCAGATATTTTCTTTGGGATTTCTGAACGTAAACGTCCACCAAGGGTATTTTATGGGCTTAATTCTATTATGAAAATTTATAACCTTGAAGACTCAATTGCTTATTCACTTATAGCTGAAGCTAAAAAAGGTAAATACCGTAAAGATAAGTTTTTTACATTTGCAGAAGGTTATGATACAAAAGGAAAACAATGGTTTGTGTATATGTTTATTAATAGAATTGTGCTTTTTTGTGGGAAGAAAAAGAAAGTTAAATGGGAAATCCCTATAAAAGATATAAACTCATGTGAATTAGAAAGTAATGGTTTGCATGTTATGACGAAAGCAAGCGATTTTGGTAAGACAAAAGGGATGACAAGTTTTGTGTTTCCGATAAGTGATGTGAGGATTAATAGGTTTTTACTTGAGAAAGTTACGGATTTAGTTAGAGATAATTAATCATAAACACGATCGAGGAATTCGTCAATGCTTACCCGTGAATCACAGTTAGAGTCGTATTCTCGTAAAAGAGAACTAACTTCATTTTCGTCTAGAAGTTCGCCTTTTTCGATTAGCATGCATCTAAGGTCAGACATATCCAAATACCCATCTTTAGTAAGATCAGAATCCCTGAATAAACGCTCAGCTTCATCCCGGGTCATATCATGTGCAACAATGCAATGCTTATAAAATTCTTTATACTCTTCAAAGTTAAGACAATCCTTACATTCTTTACCGAATTTCCCCAGTAAAGTTTGTATTTCCCTATTAGTCAAATGTAATCCTAGAAATCCAAGCCCACTACAAAGTTCATTAAGTTCTATAACCCCATTATTGTTTTTATCTAGAAACTCAAATGTTTCTTTGCAATCTAAAAGTTCATCTTCTGTAAGTTCGTCCATTTAATAATTTTTATATACAAAAAATAATAATGTCGCTGCATATCCCAGAATGTCAAGATTTAAGTTTAGAAGGGATAAGAAAAATCTTATTTTCTCTAAACAAAACTATTGTTGATATAAACAAGAAACAAGATTCTTTTCAAAGTGAGATAAAAGAACAACTCAAACAAAGGCCAACTTTTATAGAAATCCTTGAGAATTTTCCTATAAAACAAGGTCAGACTGAGGTTAATTCTTGTATAATTCAAAACATAATGTCAGGTTTTGCTGTTTTTGTAGAAAAAAACATAGAAGAGTTCAGAAAATCAGCTGAAAAAGAAAATGAAACACTTCATTTGCTTATAGACAAAGCCCATGATTGTATGAAAATCAGTCATGAAAGACATCAAATTGCTGTGAAATACTCTAAAAGAAACATGAATTATGTATACACCCACCTTATTAAGATGTTTAAAATTCACAGACTAAAAAAAATCTTCAACATATGGAAAACTGAAGCTAAAAATTATAAAAAAGGACTAACAAAACTTAGTCGACTTCAGCGGATAAAACACAGGAAATCGATTTTTAGAACTTTTTCACGCTGGACAAGGATTACAAACCGTATCAGCCTGTCAACTATCATAAAAAGCATGCAAAAAGTTAACGACACTTGTGCAGAAAACACGGAAATTGTGAGAAATTTATCTTTAGAGTAAGTTTTAGACAGAGTTGAAGAGTTAAAAATTACAAAAGCAGATATTGGGAAGATAAGAGATATTGAAGATTTAGCTTTAAAGTCTGATTTAAGGGTTATGTTTCAGGATATTAAAAGTATAGTAAAAATTCACACGGATACTATAAAAAATGTGAAAATTTATATAGAAACATGATGAAGAAAGTAAATCTGTCAATCAAGATATTAGGTTTTTAAAAGAAGGACTGAGTAATAAAGCTGATGGAAGGGCTATTAAAGATTATTATGATCTTATAATGAAGATTAAAGCAGATCTTACAGATTTAGGGAAATCTTTTCAAGCATTACAAGTTAGAATGAGTAGTTTTGATACGGTTTTACATAAGGAAAATATGGAATTTAAGATGCTGTTGATTGATAGAAAAATACAAGTATTAGAAAACAGAATGGCTAGGACGGCAGAGGATAGGAGTAATAATAGTACAAATATGATTGGAACACTTTATAATTTACCTACACCACCAAAAAGACCATCGACATCTAAACATAAAGCATCACTGCATAGTAGGACTATGAGCAGTCAACCGAATTGATTTTTTAATAAATTTAGATTATTAATTTTGTGAAGTTGAATTTTTTAAGATTTTCTTAGTGAAATTGTTTTGGTTATGAAATACTAACAGCTTTTATGTTTTTTTGGAAAGGTCTTGATCATTAAAATTTAAGGTAATTTAGTATAGAATATGTTTATAATTGGTTTGGGTGTAGTTTTTAGAAATATAGATATTTAAAGCATTTTTATATAAAAAATACACTTATTGAAATTTATTTAAAGTTAACCATTATTTACTATTATCATATATCAATTATTATAATAACACTCTAATTCATGATATTTTTAATATAATAACCTTATCTCAAAACTCAGACCAACAGGTAAAAAGAAATCTTTATATATTTTTCTCAGAACTCCAAGTCAAATAATAAATCTTTGAGAATATCTACCTATAACAAAATCCCATGTTTTAAAGCATTTAATCAGCATAATATATAAAAATTTGTTTTATCCAAAATATCATAATAATATGTTATAATAATGGCAAGTCCTCAGATTATCCCTAGATTCCTAAGGAAATCCGGGATTTTATTTACAACAATGCTTGCCATGATGTCATTTACAGTCATAACCCCTTTTTATTCAGCTATAGCAGTAAGACAAGGTATCCCAGAAAGTTTAATTGGTTACATATTCAGTGCTTTTCCTATAGCATCATTTATCATATCATTTATCCTTCCAAAAATCATGATAATTATTGGTCGGACTCCTGTATATATTTTCGGTATGTGTCTTTTAGCTTTTAGTAACCTAACCATATCAAATCTACCTTATATATACGGTCATTGGGCTATATTTTTAAGTTTTATTTCAAGAATATCTTCAGGTTTAGGATCAGCATGTGAAACCATAAGTTCATATGCAATCCTCACTAGTGATTACCCTGAAGATATTAATCAATTAATATCATTTATAGAAATCATAGGTGGACTTGGGGCAATATTAGGCCCAACAGTTGGTTCTATGCTTTTTGCCTTATCAGGTTTTACTAATTCATGTTTTTATGTAGGTTTAGGAATTCTTATATGGATTCCTGGGATTTATTATATTATAGGTCCATCAAGACCTTATGTTATATCAACAGATAAAATCTCTTTAAAAAAAATATGGACCAAACCTGTATGTGATATATAGAAAATCCTCCTTGATAGTTTTATGCAATTTCTTGTTATGTTTACTGTTGGATATATGCTACCTAATATTGAGTTTCATTTATTAAGTTTTGGGGTACCTGAAGAAAATATTGGTCTTTGGTTTAATATTTATACTTTTGGGTATATTTTTGGATCTACTATAGTCCCTTTTCTTCCTAAAAGTATTGATAAAACCAATGTTATGATTTTTGGACTTTTTACTATAACTTTAGCTTATTTATTACTTGGTCCTTGTCCTTGGATTTTTCCTAAAAACTTTGGAATTGTGTGTGTTGGTTTAGCTTTGACTGGTCTTTCACTTGGGCTTATTTATGGTATGAGTTTATTTAGTACCTTCTTTACCACATATGATTGAAATGGGCTATATGGAGTATGGGTTTAAAAAAGATGATAGGCTTAATGATACACTTTCGGAAATAACGAATATTAGTCTTTGTGTTGGGGAAATTGTTGGACCTATTGCTGGAGCGTATATGCCTTTAATTTTAGGGTATGAATATGCTAGTACAGTACTTGCGGTGGTTTATTTTGCTTATGCTTGTGTGTATTTGGCTTTTAGGTGTAAGAAACCTTTGGATATTGGAATAAAGGACAAAGAATTGGATTCTGATGTTTTTGAGACTGAAAAAAGTAGTTTAGAGTTGGTTAATATGTAATGAGGATATTAAGAAAAAGATAATTTTTAGATATAGTAAATGAATATTATGAATATAGAGAGATTGGTTTAATAAAATATCTGATATCATCACAAAATCTTAAATCTTTCTAATCAAAATTTTATAATCTTCAATACTTTCATACCAAAAAAAAATCTTCATAATTAATTTTCTTAATTAAATCTAATTACCATAAGTATTCGGATCAGGTAAAAGTTTAACCGAAGTGCTAACATAAAAATCTTTCTTCGTAAAAACCGTCTGTCCCAAGTTTTTCATATAATACTCATCCTGATACATAGTTTTAAATGGATTCATCCCAGATACCCATTTCATCATATCTTTATGATCTCTATTCACAAAATCTTTAACATCTTTAGTAATCGTCGCTTTCATAGGGATAATTCCTTGAGACTTGGATTTTTTAATCTCAGGGAGTTTTATTTTTATATCATCCTCAGCAAACCTTTTATGCCCATATTTTGATATCCTCTCAGATTTTTTCCTAGAGTAAATTTCTCTTGTTGTTGAAATCGGAACTGATTTATTCACATGTGATACTCCAAAAAATCCTCTTATAAACTGAAGGACTAAATTTGTATAATAGTCAGTTTCTTCAACTTTAAGCCAGCGTTCAAGAAACATAAGAACTTCAGGACGAAGTGCTCGGGCAATAGGTAATGTGGTTAACTTTACATATTTAAGAACCTCACTATCATAGACTTTCTTAGTAACATTCTCACCAAAAGCTTCATTATAATGTGATTGATGCTTATACAAGTTTTTAGTGCTCATAACCATTTCAATTCCTTCTTTTTTGATTGGCTTGAATTTCTTAAGCCCTTGTTTACTAACAACCATTGAGGCTAGTTTCAATCCTTTAATCTCAGCTTTACTAGCATTTTCAAGCCAAACCTCTATAGTATCATGGTATTCAGGTTTAAATATCCTTTTAGCCAATTCGGTATAATTCATAATATCCTTAGCATCCATATTATAAAAACCGAAAACCCCAACTTAATTTCCTATAAAACCTACTTTTTTTAATCATCAAATCACAAATTTTATTATAAATCTTCATCTACACATAAAAAAAAAATTATGGACCTATCCGATAACCTAAAGAGCACTTTAGATAAAACCTTTTCCTTAGCTTTAGGTCTTGAACAAGTAAGTAGCATGATAATCCCAAGAAAAATTGGATCTCGTGGGCGTAAACGACTTATGGCAATAAACAAAGAAATCAAAAACCTTTCAGTTCTTATGAAAACCAAAGCTAAATCTTCATCTGAACACAAACGCAAAGGAATATTATTAAACAAAACCTTAGCCCCACAGTCAAAAAAAGATAATATCCCTGATTTCCCAAGCTATGCAGTCAAAAGACGCTTATCATCATCAATTAAAGAAGTTAATCAAAGAGTTAAACTTAGTAGAGCAGGGAAAATGTCTATAGGAAAATATATGTCTTTTACTGATACATCATCACCTTTATCTAAAGATTTAACAACACTAAATACATCTTTTCATATAGAAAAGTCTTCAAGAGTTCGTCACACAGAACTTAAAGATGAGAAACCTAAACCTTATGTTTCATTAACTAATGGGCATATTGAAGACCCTATATTTTTACCAAGTTTTGAAGAGTTTCTTGAAGCCAAAGGGGATGAGTTTATGGTTCGTAAAGGAAAAGATGAACTTTTTTATCGAATTGATAAGGCTTCAGAGCAAATTGATAAGCTAAAAGAAACTCTTAATAGTAAACTTTTTATGAAATCAAGTAAAGAAGATAAACATTTAGGGTATAAAAGGGCAAGTTTACTTATGAATGGACCTAAAAGTCAAATAAAAGAAAAACATTTAGTGAAAATTGGCAAAAAAAACGATTTAAGAACTTTAATGAACCAGTATTTTGCCATGCCTTGCTTATATGAAAACCCTAAAACCCAAAGAAGGACAAATAGTGCGACACCGGGTGATAGGTGTTTAACTTTAACTTCAGAAGCTGAAGAGAATCTTAGGGAAACTTTAAGAACTTTTTATAGATCTAAAGCTATGGAAAACAGGAAACTTAATGATATTCTGGAAAAACTTGTTATAGACAGACCGTTTTCTATTAAAGAAAAAATAAGGTTGATACAGAAAGATAGGGAAAAGTATAAGAATAAACATCATTCAATAGAGAAATTTAATAGTTTTAGGGAACAGGTGGAACAGAGTAAAAGGGAAGTACAGTTTAAAACATATGAACAAGGGCTTGTTTATTTGGAAATATTAGATGAGTATAAGAGAAGAAGATATGAACCTAAAGAAAGTGAACTTATTGTATTAGAGTTGTGGAAACGTATGGTTGAAGCAGGATGTCTTATAACAAATACAGATTATGAAGATATTGTGTCAATACTTACTGCAGAAGAAAAACAAAGCAAAGAAGTACAAGTTTTATTAGAAAAATTCTCAGCAATTTTCTGACTTTAACCATATTTTAACTGTCAAACTAACACTCCAAGTTTTTTTTCATATCAAAAAATCTTGTATTTTCCTATTTATATTTTCAAAAACAAGTTATATTTATATTACTTGTAATTAATTATTGATTTATTTTTAGTCTTCGATCTCAACAGCTGCTCATCATTTCTTGATATCTCCGTACTCCAAACTTCACTTTTTTCCCTAGAATCTTCAGTGTTTTTAAGCCTACTATTATTCAGTGACACAGTTGTTGTGTTTATAATACTAGAATAATTGCTCATATCATTTTGAATCTTAACTTCTTCACCTTCTGTATTATAATTATATTCAAATCCTTCAAAACCTACATCTGAATAAACCGGTTCAGCAAAATACTCATTATCAATCCTCATATCTTTGTATTCAGGGTCAAAGTTTGATGCTCTTATATGAGGTCTTAAAGGGGGTTTGACTTTTTTATTATAAAATGCTTCCCAATTGATTTTCCTACAAAACTCAGCATTTTTTATTTCTTCAATTCCATTAAACCCCAAACGGTTTTCAGGTTTTTTCTGTAGAAGTCCTGATAATAAATCTTTTCCTGCTTTAGATATGTAACTAGGGATTTCTAAATCTTCATTTATAATTTTCCATTGCATTTTCGAACGGCTTTTATCGTAATATGGAGGTAAACCTGTAAGCATTTCATATAAAAGAGCTCCTAAGGTATAGAAATCTACTGAAGGACCATGCTCACCACTTAAAAGCATTTCTGGGGCCATGTATTCTGGAGAACCACATATACTGTAACTACGACCACGAAGGCTTATGTTTTGCTTTGATAAACCAAAATCGGTAACTCGGATATGCCCATCAATGTCTAAAAGTATATTCTCAGGTTTAAGGTCTCTATAGATTATTCGCATGCTATGAAGGTATTCTAAAGCTAGCATCACTTCAGAGAAATAGAATTTCGCCTGCTCTTCGGTAAATCTTCCAAGGTTGTGTAAATGATAAAACAATTCTCCTCCTGGACACAACTCCAACACCAAATGCAACTTAGATACACTTTGAAATGCCCAATAAATCGACACAATAAATGGGTGTTTCATTTTCATCAAAATCTCTTTCTCCGTCATAATCTGTTCTGTCTTCCCTTCTCCTAAAACAAAAGCTTTACTCATAGTCTTAATAGCAAACAGCTGCCCAGTATCTTTTTTCCTCACAGCTGTGACATGAGAAAAGCCTCCTTTTCCAATAACCTTCAACGGGGTGAAATGTGCTAAACTTGTCCTTTCTGGTACTGGCTCAGCAAAAATCGGTATAATTTTATCATTGTTTTTAAAAGCTACTAAAGTCCTCTCATATAGTAAAAGCCAACAATCAAGTCCTTCTGATTTTCCACTGCTTAAAGCTACAACTTTTTGTGCGAGTTCAGCATTTATATCAGATATTATGCGAATAGATTCAGAGAGTAGCCAACCACATGTCAAAGTATCATCAGGTATTGTTAATGGAAAACTATATGAGTGTGAACTAATTATAAGGCTTTTTGTATCTTCTTTTAAAGCATCTGGTTTTTTTGATTTGTTTGTTGACCTCATACTTTGAGGCCGCTGTGTATAGCTTAAAGTTGATTCATCTTGTCCCATTTTTAATTTTATTTAGGATTGATTTTTTTAGCAGTTTAGAAGAGTTTTGGGTTTGGGTAAAGTTTTTTGTGGGTTTGAAGAGAGGGAATTATGTTGGAGGTGGTGGGTGTTGGTTTGGCTGAAGATTAGGTTTTTGGATGGGACTGGAATTTTACTTAGAGATGAAGGGGTGTAATTTTTATATGATGATGAGTATATGACAAAATGTGATGGTAAAGAAAAAAGGGGGTTTTAAGTGTGGAGTATTGATAGAAAACGCTTTGTGATGAGATAAGTTTGAAAAGTATTTGAAAATTCAGTGTGGATTTGGCGTTTGAGGTTTTGCTTTAGATTTTACTTTTTTCAAAGCTTATTATAATAAGATTTTTGCTTGGGGGTTGCTTGGATGAGATTGGTAAAGTTTTTAATATGAATTTTGATATATGGAGTTTCAGGATGTATTCTGTATGTAAGATTTGGAATTAATGATAGGGAAAAATGGTCAAGGGACGATGGGTTTAAGAATAGGCAATGAAGAGATTGCAAAAAAAATAAGGTACTTTGTATGCGAGAAATAAAGATAGTAAGATTTGTAAAATATATGGTTTTTATTTACTAGATTAGTATTTTCGTATGGTCTTACCTTTATAAATTTCTATATAAATAATTCATAAAATTCATGATTTGAATTAAACAAATTAAAAATACTCTTGATTTACCTCCTCCTCAATAAAACTGTTAAAAATGCCTAAAATCGTTCATTTTTTTTGAAATTTAATTTTTTCCTTTACCGGTCTATTCATTTATTTTCCTCTCACATTCTAAAGCTTCTCCAACCTTCCTACAAATGCCATAAAAACTACAAAAACTGTTTTATTTACATAATCTCCCTTACAATCTAATTTTTCTCATCATCTTAATCAAATGCCATCTAAAATCTTATAAATTTCCTATTATAAAATATTCTACACCCTACCCTTCTTTATGCTTCTTATACGGCTCATCATTCTCTCCTAAAGCCATATTTGATATCCTACATAATCCTTACTTCAAAACACTATTAAACGTATCCGAATCTAAAGCATTCACTTTAATCTGTAACCTCCCTTCCGATAAGCTAATAATCGCTGTAGGGCACATTTTTTGTATACACTCAACAATCATATTATTTTTTTTAGGTGACAATTTTTTCATACTTTCCGCAAAGTCTAATCTAACCTGATAATCATTTGTAATTGGTTCAGATCTTGTTCTTTTTATAGGGATTTCTATAGAGATTCCATGCATATTACAATAACGAATCATATGTCTTTCCATACTTTCTGCATGATGATAAACTGGTGAGTCACTCATATTATAAGTTCTACAATTGTCCCATATAAGCATAAGATCTTCAAAAATTTCTTCAGAAGAGTTATAGCGAGTGTTTTTAAGATTTTTTTTTACTGTAGACAGGTCCATAGGTTTTTTGATTATTAGAGGGTAGTCATCTAAACCTAAGCTTTTGTAATCTAAGGGTTGGAGGAAGTTCATGCTTTCATTTTGCTCTTCAAGGTATTTTATAAGGTTTTGGATACGGTTGCTTTCCTCACGTGATAAACCTTGCCGCTTGTTTGACATTTTTATAGTAGAAAATTAGAGAATTTGAGAAATTAGATATTAAGTTTTTTTTGTATCTTTTATTACTAAACTTAATCTTTTTACTTATAATATTTTTTTTTCTTAACATCCAAACTTAGATTTTATATACAAAAAACTGATATGATTATATATAAAATATGGAATCAAAATCCAAACAGGAACGGTTTAGCAGATTAGACACATTAGAAAAAATTAAACCATCAGCTAAGCAAGCGGGAAGTCGATTTAAAAGCAACTCTCCAGTAAAGCCTCGCTCTTTAAGTCCTAAAGATAAAAAGCTTAACCGATCTTTTGATTCTAAGCAATGGAATAAAGATATTGAAAAAATTAGCAAACAAGAGCAGGCGCTAATAAAAGCTATAAAAGAACTTAATAGCAAATATCATGCAGCAAAAGCTAGAATAACTCAAAGCAAAAAAGTTATTCCTAAAGAGGATCCACAAGAGAGCAAAACTAAAGAGATTGAGAAATCTTTGTTACAGATTGACTCTAAACTCAGGAAGCTAAAGGAAAAACATATACCAGAAGCTATTAAAAAGAATAATAAATAGTAAATTGTATTGAAAAATAAAAGTTGGGATTTAGGATGTGGTTTTGTTGGCAGTTTAAAGATCTTATTGGATTTTTGGGAATTTGTGTAGATATGAATAGGTTAAGGTTTATATATTGAAAAGGATTTTAAGTGCTGATTGGATTTTATGAATTTTCTGAGGTTTTATGTTTATAATTGTGATAAAGAGTACTGATAATTTTCTAATATTATTAGGTTATTTAATAATCATATAAAGTTTAAAGTGGGTGATAGTTAAGGTGACATAGCTTAAACCTTGTCTGATCGAGGTTTATTTGTCCTACGATCTCCTTCTTTGAGCAGATTTGGTATGTTAAACCACTCGTTGTCGCTGATTATATGACTTTTTACTTGGCTGAGGAGTTCTTTAATGTTTCTTTTCTTTAGTGTCAAGATGATGGAGCCAAGTCTTGTGTTCACCTTGTTTTTCTTGAAGAATTTAGCTTGCTTTAGGCATTTTTTGAATTTCTTATGGTGTTCATAGCAAACTGGGCATTTAGTTTAATCATATAACATATCCTCCCAAATACATCAAATATTTCATTAAAAATCATTATCTCTTCACCTTTAAAACACTTAAAATTTCTCTCCATCTTAATAAAACTCTACAAATATAAATTTTCACTCCATCACGACAAGTTTTTTCCTTTAGCATCCTTTTAATTTATATTTAAATTATTAGTTATTAAACACTCTGGAAGTCTGAAAAACTTTCAGAAAAGCTTCAGTATTCATATTTGTCTTTAAAGAGCTTTTAAGTTTATTTGCTTCAATTTTTAATTTTTGGTTTAGTGATGGTTTTGGTGTGAAGTCTCTTTTCACAACTTTTTTATCATATTCTCGCATTATTTTAAACTTACTATCAGGTATACAGTTAACAGATCTATGAATATGAGGAATATCTCTAAACATATGGAATGTAGGATTGGCATGTGATTCAAAATATTTATCATCCATTCCTCTTAGTGGAGTTACATTTTCTGAATGTGGAGTTTTGATTTTACCTAGTTCATCGCCAACAATATGCACAGCGACAATTCCGTTGTTGATGTTTTTTAGTATTTGAGGTAATTGGATGTTTCGTTTTTTTATACTAAACCTTTTTTGGTTTGCTAAAGAGTTTGAGTTTAACAAGCTATAAGAATCCAATGAGTTACGAGTCTCATCTATTAATCTTTCTGCAAGGCTATCTGTGTATTTTCTTGGACTTTGACTATAAACTAAGTTTGTTGTATTAGCTGAATTTCTGCCTAGTTTATAATCTGAATCTGAATTGCCTGATAATGACCCTTTGTTATCTCTTTTCTTAGCTTTTAACCTTTTCCCTTCTGGAGACAACTCAGATTTTTTTTGATTTCTTTTGTTTAGTTCGTCAAGATACGATGATTCTAAGTCATTTAAAAATTTAAGTTTTTTTTGTAGCGCTTTTGCATCATCTTTTTCTTGTTTTAGTTTTTGCTCTTTTAGTAGTTTTGTTTCTTCACGAATTTTTCTAGCTTTGTCTTGTTTGAGATCTTTTTTCAATAAATTTGCTGGTAAGAAAAACATTTTTTTAATTTTATATAATAAAAATTGATTATAAGTTTTTGATTTTATGGTTTAAAGGATGATGATATAATTATAAGGTTGTTGATGGGTTTAAAAATTTAAAGTTTTTTTGGTGAGATTTATGATGAAATTTTTAATTAAAGCTTTTTGAAGCTTTAAAGATTATATTTTATACATAAAAAATCTGCTAGATATAAGAAATAATTGCTTCTGTTGTGCTATGATAAATAGAGATTAAAGGCTGGCTATGTAATTTATTAGTAAATTTAAATAATAAGCTAAACAGATATGATTAAGTTTATATAGGTTTATACTTATAAAATGAATGATATAAGAGTGTTCATATATGTGAAATATTGAGAATCATTTTATTTAGAAACACAAAACTCTATTTACAAAATTTTTCACTAAAAATCAAAGAAAACCTAACACCTTCTCCACAAACCCTATAAAAATTCATCATTTATACATATCACAACCTTTTACATCCTAAAAAACCTCACAACCATTTACCCAATTCTCATATTCCAACTACATACCCACCATAATATTTAATTACCTTCCATATACCCAATCCAACATTCCAAAAACCTCACCTTTCAAAAATCCTCCAAATCTTTAAAAATCAATCATTGCACACAATAAAAATCCTTAAATCTTAAACAGCACCTAAAAAAAAATAGCCTATACATTTATCTCCCAATAATAAATCGGATGCTTGGAAATTTAAATTCTCCTCTTAGCAGTACCAGCCAGAACTTTTTCAAACCAACAAGTCCCATCACGGCAAATGACTTTAGAGCCTGGACAAGTCATAATCAATACCGAACCAGCACAAATGACATGAGATCTTCTAGTCCACCCAAAAACAAAACTTTTGCAATACCAGGATATAAGGGTGTTATTCCAGGTACAAAATCAGATAACAACTTTGCTAAGACCTTTACGAAAATATCCCGTGAACAATTTACTAGAGAAATCTATCTGCCAACAAAACCAACTGAGTTCTTTCCTAATCGTCCTGTAGTCCAAACAGCAATGGGTAGGACATTAGGTAAATTTGGTGGTGGTTTAGATGATGAGTATCATACAGTGTCAAGGTTTCATGGAAAATCTACACTAAGCAAAGAGCATCCTAATTATGTGTGTGACCCTTGGATGACAACAACAAAAGAAGCTTTTAAACCACAGGAGTCTGAAAGAAAGCATATTTTCAGGACTACAAAAGCGGATAAATGGAAGAAAACATTAGCTAATCAGGCTGAAGGAACTAAAAGCTCAGGGTTTATAAAAAATTGGCTTGCTTGTGATGGTAATGGCTGGCTGCCAATAAAAGCTTTTCATGGTGATATGGTTAGGACTGAATATCGTATGAAATACAACCATGAAGTCCCTTTCCATCCAAAACCTTTACAACCTAACACCCGAAAGCTCAAAAAAACCTCTAATTTAGCAACTTAACTAGCTTTTTTACATATAAAAATGGGAAGTATTTTTAGGCTTTTGTAGATGGTCAAAAGGAGTAATTTGATAAGTAATGATGTGTTATTATAAATTATTATTGTTTAGGAAGAGTTTTATTATAAGTGCTAAAACTAGGAATATGATTAACATGATCCAGTTACTATTTTTTGGTAAATTTTTATGATTTTCCTCTATAAGTTCCATAAGAGCATAGTTTGGGGATAAGTTTTTAGGGTTTACGGTTAAAGATATTTTATCGTAAGGACACTTGTAAATGCTTGTGTGTAGAGCTTTGATGCATTTAAGACAGAGACTATGTCCACATTCTAAGACAGTTGCTGGGTTGGTTTTAGAAAATGTTGTGTTGCAGAGTTTACAATCCATTTATATTAACTTTTAAGTGATATTGATATTTTATATATAGTTTTAAGGTATTTATTATAGGAAACTATAGTTTATATACAAATTCTAGGCTATTATTGAAATAGTTCTATTTAGGTTTATAATATCTTTAGAGTTATAAGCAAAAAGGACTATTTTAGCATCAGTAATATAGCATTTTATGTTAGCTTTGANATAAGCAAAAAGGACTATTTTAGCATCAGTAATATAGCATTTTATGTTAGCTTTGAATAGTTGCAAGAATTTAGAAAATTATTATTTATTTATGTGTTTATACATGAATGAATGTAAAGATTATCATTGATTAATATTAGAAAAGGGTTTTATTGTAAGGGTTAATTAGGAAAATATATTGAAATCTACTTTAAGTTAAAAGTATATCCTAACAAACAAAAAATTCCATAAACATTCTATTAAAAATCTATAATTTCAAGAATCTATTTATACAATACACTATCATCCAGTTCGCATAACCTTAAATCCCCAAACCTAATTATCAATCTTATATTTTTCCCTTAAACTTTAATTTTTATTATAAAAACACAAAGCCCCAAACATATCCAAAAATATTCATAACAATCAAACCCTATTCCAATATAATAATCTTAAACCCGATTAAAAATCTCTAAATTTTAAATTTCAATCCTAATCATTAACACCCTTATTAAAATTATTATAGCCTTTATACAATTACATCAATATCTACTAATTCCCTTATCTTTATGAAGTTAGTTATTTTAATTAAGAAAGATTTTTTTCATCAGGAGTCTTACTTCCCAGAATTTTCATACTATCAAACCTTAACAAAGGTACAGCCCTTTTAAGTTTTTTATCATAATTCCTTCTTATTAGCATTTCATCATACATTCCTTCAAAGTCTATCCCTTTTTTCTTCATCTCATCAACAATTTTTATCATTTTCGCTTCATTGCAATACAGTTCTTCAAGTTTTGCATTAAGTTCTTTTATAGTTTCACTTTTATGTCTGAGTTCTTCAAACATCGCAGGAAGATTTACTTTTTTTTCCCCAACTTTTTTTAAAGTTTCTTCAAGAATCGTGTTTTTTGTAATCAACTCATTGATGTTGTTTATTAAATTGATATTTTCTGATGATAAAATATTGAGTTTAGAAATAAGAACATCTTTTTCTTTTTTAGTTTTATCCGCTATTTCTTTGTATTTTATGGACTCTTTTTCGATACGATTGATTTTTTTCTTAAAATTTTTTTTTAAGCTGTCGATAAGACCTTCTTTAAGTTTTAGGATTATTGTGGAATATGATGTGTCATTAATTATAAGCAGATCGAAAACAGAAATAAAGGCGTAGAATCTGCCTTTAAAGTCTTTTTCATCAAGAGTTTTGAGTTTCTCATTTAAAACATCTATAAGAGCTTCATTTCCTAATGAACTTACAGTATTTGAAGTTTCATTTATTACTTCTTCTTTTAGTTTAGAAAGTGCTTCATAAGACTTTGAGATATGCATTTTTTTGTCTTTTTCCTCTTCTGATGCAATTTCTCTTGGAATACAGGATTTGTTCATAGTTCCTGTTAAAATTTTATGTTTGCGGTGCATTGCTATTGACTTCCTTCTATCTTTTATAAATGCCCCATTCTGAACGGGCTTTAAATAAGGAGAAGCTTCAATATGCTCAAGCTTAGTATGAGGTGGCTTAAGGCTTGATTGATGCAATAATATCCTAGGGTTCATATATTTATAGCTCATCCATCATAAATAAGTTATCAAGTTAAAATGCGGCAATTTTTTCATGGCACCATGATAATATATAAAACTCAAAACCTACTGAACTAGGCGTTTCTAAGCATAAACCCTTATTTCCCCCATATTATATGAAAATTATTAGTTTTAAGCTAAAGTAACTCTGAAAATACAAAGATAACCCAAAACAATTTAGAAAAGAGAGAAAAAAATTGCATAAAGATCGATTTTTTTGAAGTTTATTCTAGAGAATTTCTATATTATAAACTTTAATAATTAAATAATTACATCTATTTCATCTATTTAGGTAAAGTAACAAAATATACAAAGTTAAGCTTTTATTATAAAACTCCTGACTGTTTTTAATTGGATCACGTCTTTAAGTAGAAGAGACATTCAAACCCATTTTTCTTTAAAAAATACTGAAAAACCATACAAGACAACTTTAGCTTATCGATATACAGATTAAGGTTATATTAAAAAAAATATTATAAAAGTTCATTCATTAAATATCTAACTTGAACTTAAGAATAATACCTGATTAAATTTTATAATAATATTATAGCATTTTTGGTATTACTTAAGGATATTATAATGATTTGATATTATAAAATTATTAAGTATTTGAGTCTGGGGTGAACTGCGTTCTCACCTCAAAAGATTTTCCAGGAGAGCTAGAAAATGTATTATATTCAGAAGACTCAGTAAAATCATAACTATTTGTAGGTTTAAAACATCTATCAATAGGTAAAAGGCCTAGCTCTTCCATCATAGTCATATTTTCAGCATAACTAGCCCAATTCCTGTATAAATCTTACAAAAAAGAACTAGACATTCTCTTATAGTATATTTTTATCATAAGATTACTAGTAAAACAGTTCCTCAACACCAAAAAATTCCCTAAATTAACTGAATAAGCAGCACAAGCTTCAAAAGTTTCCCTTTTCACAATTTTATTCATAACCTTCTCAATGTTACACATAAAAGTTTGAATATTCCCACTATACAAAGATTTCATTATAATAAAACTTCCTCTTATCATCCTTGCATCACTTCTTCCTATCGCTTCTTGGATAATTTCCTTAAGAAACTCAATTTTCTTATATTTCACATAGGCTTCTTCTTTTAACTCGAAAAAATACACGTATTTCTTTATAAAAAGTAACTTTTGTAACAACGAACACATACGTTTTAATTTTTTTTTGCATATAAACTTAATATCTTCATTTTGATAGTTTTGAATTGCTAGAAAAACTATGATTTTGTTTTTGATTTCAACGTTTTTTTGAAGTTTTTTTAGTAAACGGAACATTTGATTTAAGCAGTCTTCAATCCGCGTAACTTGTTTGTTTTCAGACTTCCCTGGTATTTTTTTTTTCCTCAAAGAGTTTAGAAGACTGAAAGTTTTGAAAAGGGCCATTTTTTTCTTGTTTTTGATGACGGTTGATATATTTTTTACTACAAGCCAGATTTTAAGACAGTTGTTTTTGCTGATAATGTAATATCTTAGTTTTATATAGTCAAATGAAAACTTGACTTGCTTTTTTTTGTACTTTTCACTGAAGGCTACAAGAAGTTGGAGGATTAGAATGCTAATGCTTTGGGAATTTTGGTTTACTGAACGGAAAGAGAAGTAGAATTTTTTCCATTTTATAAGAGCGAAAGATAGCACCCAAGAGTGGTTTTTACTGATTTTTTTTATGCTGTTTTCTGTGCTTTTGGAGTTACGGAGAAGAGTTTTTTTCTTTTTGGTCATTTTTGTGTTTTTGCGTTCAAGGTAGACAAAGTCTTCGATTTCGTTTTTTTCTTCAGTTTTGGTTTGAGTTTTCTGTTTCCTAGCTTTCACTCTTTCTCTCCATCTCTCATTGATTTTCAACAAAGGTTTTTGCCCTTTGACCTTTTCCGTTCTTAAAATATCTTTATAAAGGCATCTTATCAAAGCAAAAGAGTATCTCGAAAATTTCAACCTACTTTTAGAAAAAAGCTTCTTCAGTTCTAAACAAAAAATAAGGTTTTTAAATTGAAAATAACTTTTTTCTTCAATACTAGGTTTTTGATTTAGAGTTTTATTCTGCTGGGGCTCTAGTGAATTAGCTGCATTTACAAGTTCTTGAAATTTTTCCCTTTCATTTTCTGTAAGTTTATCATAAAATTCACTTGGAAAATTTGAAAATATATTCTTCATCTGCAGATAAGCCATATAAGTGCTTGCCATTTATATTCATTTACTATAAAATAATTAGATTTTTATTTGCATTAGTATCATAAAATCTTATATTTTTATAATCAGAATAATACTATGAAATATAAATAGAATATGCTTATTTGTTACAAATATGATATTTTATAACTAATAGCTTTGTGTGTATCTCAAAAATTACTAAAGATCAAAATCCAAAAAATTTTGAGAAAAACTTAGAAAACCTGAAAATCGATAAGAAAATTAAGATTTTTATATGAATAATATATTAGAGTACTATCAATGTATAGAAAACTTGTTAATTATGTTATAAATAATATCAAATACCTAATAAAATTTAAGTGAAATTACTGGATTTCATAGTTGTCTTAAAAGTCCACAATGAATTATAGGCACTCAAAAAAACCTTATAATTTAGCTTTAAATACCAAATTTATTCTCCTTACTTTTTCTAAGTAATATGAAGCAATCTCTATAATCTATAACAAAGTAATTTTCATATAAATTAAATATACATGAACAACGAGCAGCAATTTGTAAATATCCTTGAAAAATTCAGTGACAAATCCTGGGATCTGCCACTGGGTAACTTTGAATTATCAGGCTGGAGCGAAAACCCAACATTTTTTGACCTGAACAAGACTATTTTAAACGAGCACCAAACAAGTCTTTCTAAATATACAAATAATGATCGTCGACTTAACACAAGCCATAAAGGTACCTATCAGAAAAACCGAATTCCTCTTATAAGCAAAACCCCATCTCGCAAAAGCGAACAACTAGAAAAAAAATCAAATTTCAAGGCTAACCTACTAAAAGGCAACAGGTACTTAACTAGGAGATTTGAAAATCCATGCCAATCTGTTGACAATAATTATACATTACAAATAACAACAATCCCACTTTTAAAAAGCGATAGACGAAGAAAAAACAAGTCTTTAACAACAGAAAAACGACCTTTAAAACTTGAAGAGTATTATGATAGAAGTTTTCTTATAGTACAAAGATCACCACCAACTGTATCTGGATATTCAGTAACCTTTTATCACAAATAGCCAAATAATTATATTTTGATAATTTTAAGAATGGAAAATTGAGATTTATTTTTTACTGTGGTTGCGGCATGTGCGATTTTTTTAAATGAGAAATATGATTTTTATTATAAAGGTATTAGAAATTTTGGAGGAAAATGTGGAAGATTTTTTTATGAGAAATTGGTTTGTGGTTTTTGTTAGATTTTCTGTATTTTGTTTATAATATTTATTAGGTTTTTTATATATGTTGGTGGTAGAGAGTATATGTTGGTGATTAAAAAGTTTGTAAGATTTTAGGTTTATAGAAATGATTTTGTAATGTGTGGTAAGGAAATTTTGTATATAAAATAGGTAAATAATGCTGAGGTCATTGTGGTTTTCTCATTTATGATGCTTTTTTGTATAGTTTGTATTTGCTTTTAGTATTATATTTTTTAATTTTGTTAGGTACTAGGCTAAAATAATCTTTGGTTGTTTGACTTGAGTGTTAATCTATGAGGAATTGCTAAGTGTTAGACTTTTTATATGGCTTTCTAGATTTGATACTTTTGGAGTTGATTTGAATTCATAAACCGAAAAAACTGTGTCATCAGATTTTTATTATCCCTTAAAATTAGGTTTCATAGTTATTTTCATCATATACTGAACATAAAACTAGATGCTAAAGACTTCATATGCTTCAGAAGCTTTAGTAAACTTTTTTTTATGCTTGGAACAATGGGTATTCAGTTTTTTTAAGACACCTTTCATAATGGTCAATTTATAACCTTTATACATATCCTTTATTATGGATAAAGCGATACCCTTTAATATTTTATAAATTTCTTCACCATTTTAAATAACTACTATAAAAGACATACTAATATTTAATCTATTTTATAACAAGCATTACAAATTTATATAATCCTTTATGAAATTCATATTCACAGCATAAAAGCCTATCTTCTATAAACTTCAATTGCTTATAAAAATTATACTCAAGCCGCTATAATCATCACAAAAATCATAAAAAATGGTATGATTAAAACTATATAAACCCATACTTCCTAAAAAAATTCATTACCCACAATAAATATCCTAAAAACTTCATAAAACTGATACAAAAACTCATATTTATCATACCCACACACCAAAACTCCCACCCAATCTCATTAGCCTCTATACAAAACCCCTCCCAAACTTAAAAACCCAATCTTCACTTCCAAACCCACTCCTCTATACTAACCCTACTAATTCTCTATTAATAACCCTTCTTCCAACTTTATAATATGGAAGTTCCCAGACTTATAGACTATTTTGCAGTATATGGGCTAAACGAGGACATGCCCATCTCCTCCCATACTCCCACATTTGAAAAAGACAAATCCAGTTCCTTTGCTAGCAGTAACTTTTAATCAGACTTCAATGCCATATCCAGTCTTCGTTTACGTATAACAAATGAAGATGAAGTTCTAATGGCAGCCAAAAGCGACTTCCTAGTCTTCTACGAAATATCTTGCAAAGACGGTAAAAGACTATGGCTCGAAATCGTATATGGCCGGATAAATGGAAAAGTCCGAGGGACTTGGAACGGAAGGTCAATTTCAAAAATAGAACTATACAAATTGCCATCACAAGGAAGTCATATAAAAATCCCAGTATCTAATCCATTAGACCCAGTTCCAGTAATGACAACAGGGACAAATGTACATCAATATTCTCATACAGAAAATGATTATCATTATTATTTAGGCAATTATGATATTACTGATTTAGTTGTTGCAAAACGTATTGAAGGGTTTAAACTTGTTCTTACATGTACTTATTGTGAAACATCAGGACAGACACCAATAAATGATATAAAACTTGTTGCAGCGACTTTACATCAAAATGAAAAAGGTGAAATGAAAAAAGTGGCTTTGATTCCAGAGAATTATAATTATCTAAATTTCCCTTTTGGTAAAAATCGAGACTCGTATTTATGCTTTAGAAGTACAAGCGACCCTTTGAATATTGCTTTTAAAGCTGAAATTATAGAGAAATTCCCTAGAGATGACTATGCTGATAGTCCATTAAATCAAGCTATTCATATGTTTTGTTTTACTGAAGGGATAAAATTATCTAAAGAACAATTAAGTCCTACTGTCTTTTCGTTTATTTTGACTACAGTTGATGAAAATACTAAGAAAGTTCCGAGGATTTATATAACGTGTTTGATATTTTATGAAATGATTTCAGAGACTATTGCTAAACAGATGAATATTATCCAAACCTCACCTAATAATGTTTACATGCCAAAAGCTTTGTGTTTAGTTTCGCATTGGCCATTTATTGACCAATTTAGAGAAATATTAAAAGAAATATATAGATTACATTTGTCTGTATATGAAATACCATTAGAAAGAGTTATTTGCAATCTAATACAAGAAGTACCACTACCAGATCAAGGGGTTACATATGTTCAGTATAGCATTGGAAGACAGAAATTGTTTTTTTCACGTCCTCCTGCTAAGAATTTGCCTTATTTGCCTGATACTTGTTTAGAATATCTTTTTAGGTCTTTAAGAATATCAGATATTATTTCAGTGTGGAGTTGTGTTATGGTCGAAAGGAAAATATTACTGATTTCTAAATGTAAAGCTCTTCTTACATATGTGGCTATTGCTTTAACTAGATTGATTTACCCTTTTAAATGGGATCAGGTACTTATTTCTATATTACCAACTGCACTTAAGAATTATATTGAAACTATTTTCCCTTATATAATTGGTGTATCTCCAACTATGCTTAGTAAAGATATTGAAATTCCTATTGATGCGGTTAGGGTAGATTTAGATGCTGGAAGAGTTCTGATTACTGAACCATTTCCTAGACTTCCTGATAAACCTTATAGGCAGTTGTTGAATAGATTGACAGATTGTGCGAATATTTATAGTGAACATGATTTAGTCAGAGATAATGTTGATGAAGCTTTTTGCTGTTATATGAGAGAAAATGATGAAAACTTTAATTTTAACCCATATGCCGTCAAAGATGCTTTTGTTGAGTTCCAATCACAACTCCTTCGAAATTACCAAAGGTTTTTTCTAATGCCAAGCAAAGCTGGAGAACGTTTTACAGATGCTCGGCAGTGCTTCAATACCCCATCATTTTTAGCATATCACAAAAGCAACCGTCCTGATAATTTTTTATATAAAGTGACAGAAACATCAATGTTTGCTAATTTTATTGAAACTAGATACTTTGCCCCAGAAGAAAATTATGAATTAAGCTACTTTGATGAAGCTTTAAAGTTTAAAAGGACTAAAAACGACCCATATTTTGTAAAGCCTTATTTCCCACAAGATACAAGTCCTTCACTTTTCGCTAATGATATTGGTTTTGAACCAGGAAGTGTTTTTCAGTATTCATCTTTCCCTAGATTAAATGATAGTTTATTTATTGAACCTAGGAGGATTTTGAACTTAGCTGGTAATAGTGCCCCAAAACCAGCTTTGTTGTTGAAAGATGATATGCTTATGAGGATGACTCAAACTGAATGGGCAAAGTTTTTGATTACAACAATATATAGAGTTTGGTTTATGTCTTTTGCTATTTGCATGTCACGTTATAAGGACTATGGAAACGAACTTATAGGTTTAGCTCTTCATATAATGGATTTAATGAAGAAAAATGGTAATAAACCTGATGAGGAGATTTATCGAAAACTTATTGAAGCTTGTGGCAAGTGTGGTTTAAAAGAAAAAGTTATGTCACTTTTTAAAAGAATGAAAAATCAAGGCATCGAACCCGACGCCTGTACTCATGGAGTATATGTCTCAGCTGTAGCTGCAGGGCAAGAATTATCAAAGCAATCCGACCAAATAATAAATCTTAAAGATCTACCTCCAGACAGTCTCTGCCTCACTTTAAACCTCGATGACGTAGCTTTTGTCGCTAATGATGATTGTCCAAACTGTGAATACAATCTTACAGAAGAAGATATCATGTCAGGTTGGGAAAAATCTTACTCAAACTACACAACCCGTTGCCCAACAGCAAATTGCGACCAGAAATTTGTAGCTAAATTTTCCGTTCTTCTAAGTTCCTTAGACGGTACCGACCCACGGGCAATGAAAGTAGAATTTCTCAGTCCACCACTCATAAGAAAAGAACTAGAAAACTTAATTTACACTCATGGTGAAGGGTCAATGTTAGCTAAAGATTTTTGTGACAAGCATCGTATTTTATATTGGAACATGGCTTTATACTTCAGTCTTTTAAGACTTCCATTTTTTTTCCTAAATCCAAACTGCAAAGAAGATAAAATCCCTGATATTGTTGGAAATTATGTTAAACAACCTAGAGAAAATCCTAAAAACACTAATAAACCAGCACCTAATTGGGGATATTCAGCTAATTCTGTATCTGATGACATGTCTGATAAAAGTAGTGTTAGTGGAATGAGTGATCATTCAAACCATTCACATAATGCATATATGGATACAATAATCACAAATTTCATGAGAGGAAGATCAGGGTCGAAAAAATCAAGTGTTCCTAGTGATAATCAATCAACAAAAAGCTCAACGAAAAATGCTAGTTTGAAGAAAATGTTTGGGAATTATATTGAGGATTTTAGGAGTGAAAATTTGAATAAAGGTTTAAGATATTCGAATGAAGATAAAGATGGTGAAGTAGAATCACAGAGAAAACCCCCGTTGGGACCTTCAACTAAAAGCAGGTTAAGTAGAAAATAAGATAAAGTTATATAATAATGGTATTAAGGTGTATAGTGAAGAAGTTGATAGAAGATGTGATTTTATATCAAGTGAGCCACTAAGAAATTTTTTATATTTGTAAGATAATCATATTGTTTAAACTAATCTATATCACTTATGAAATTTAGGCACTCTAAACCCTTCCCTGAGTTTTTGGAGTTCATCCATACGTTTTCTTGACTTTTGCACCATCTCCCAGGTAGTCTCAGTGATTTTACAGAATTGTAGCTCTTCGTCCTCAGTCATAAACCTTTCATTCTCACTAAGCATTGTCGCTCTTGTTTGTGGACGGGTGTCTTCATCTTCATCTTTATTTTCTTCTTTACTTTCTTCAATTTCAAGATGTGATTGCTGCAATCCTGGAATACTGAATAAGCCTTACTCTATTCCTGCTAATTGGAATCTTTCATTAACAACAGGAAGATTATCAAGTTCATCAAGATCTTCAAAATAATTAATAAGATCTTTTCTATAATCCAAATCTTCAGTACAAGGATTTCCGCCAATTTTAAAAATCGCTAATCCTTTAGGAATTTCCTTATAGTTCAACAATACTATCTTATTGTTAGCTAAATTCAAATATAATAGGTTAAAAAGAGTAGAAAGTCCTGATACATATGCAATTTGATTCCCTTCTAAAGACAAAACCTCTAATGATATCAAAAACTCAAGGTTTTCTATAACACTTATATTATTATACTGTAAATACAAGCTTTTTATACCTGAAAACAGTTCTAAGTTGTCTATTTTTGTTATGTCTTGCCATTCAAGATGTATTGTTGTTGTTTGAAGGACTTTGTCAAGTCTGTGTTTTGATTACTTTTGTTCTTTGTTTAGCTCGCTTTGTTCTTTTGATGTTAGATTGAGTTTTGTTATCAGGTCTAAGGTTACTTTTTTGCTCATAGTATGGGATAATATGAATAAAGATTTTATTAAGATTTTGTATTTGGCTAAGAATCTTATATGAAAAATCCATTTGGGTTTATGGGATTTCAGCTTTGGGAATTAGATTTTTTGTATTGAAATATTGGTTTTGATATTTGTTTTAGAGAAGTTGTGAAGATAAAGGTTTTTTTATTGTTGGGATTTTAAGAGGTGTATGGTAATTGGTTAGAATTTTTTTATGTGAATTTAGATATGATGATGAGGATAGGAATAAATTGTGATTAAATTTTGTTCTATAAAATTTTAAAGATTCATTGTATTAGAGTATGCTTTAAATAATTTCATATGCTTAGGTGTAAAAAAACTATAAACATATTTTTTTTTCTTGAACTATAAAATACAAAGTTTATAATATTTCTATATTTTTAAAATTTTTTATAATAGAATCACTATTGCTATCCAACGTTTTTAGATTAAACGCCAATTAAAAGCAAAAATTAACCCAAAAAAATTTTTCGATTTATAAAAAGTCTATTCCGTATAAATAATTAAACCTAAACCAAAGATTTTATCACATATCGCCCTAAGGCAATTGTTTTAAAGTTAAACTATTCAAGTTCTTTAGTTTTCAAAAATCAAGCATCCTTTCATCTTTAAAAGTCTAAAAATGTTCCCATAACTTAAACTCTAAAACACTCAAAAACTAATCACCTAGCATGAAATCAGTAGGAAATTCAAATAATAGCATGTATTAAAATTCTACCAAAACAACCCAATTAAGAAAGCTTACAACAAACCCAAGCCCAGATTTCTTTGAAAAAAAGCATTTACAATCAAGAAATTGCTAAAATCAAACTAAACACGTCATTAAAAAATCATAAAAAAAAGGACATGAGAAGAAAAATTCTATAAGTTAATTGGATGATTAAAGATGATGAAATAATGAAATAATAAATATGGGCTGTGGAGCAGGTAAAAACCGCATAGAAGAAGAAATTACAAACCCTCTTAAAACCTCAGAAAAAACCACATCAAAACTGCTTATAAGTTATAAGACAAAAGTTTTTGTGTATAGAATCAATCTTATAAGTCCAATTGATGAAGGCTTAATATAGTATAATTTTTAAAACCTTGAAAAATATCATAATTTGCGTTAAGATTATAATGAATTTTGTTCTCAATTAGTATCTCTGTATAATTTTATATATTCTATAAAAAATAATGAACTTTTTGCATTAAACTTCATGAATTCGGTTTGGAATTTTTATTTTACTTTTACGTCATAAATTCCTCAAGAATTCATTATGAATTTGACTTAAGAAATTATATTATTCTATGTTTACTAAAAAAAATATACATTTTATATTATAGGGTTATTTAATATTTAAAGTTTCAGTATTTTATCAGAATGTTTTCAACTTTTTCTGATAAAACTTTTAAGTAAAATGTGTTGGATATATATATCTTCATAGGTTTTAGACATGCTAAATTTTATAGGGTGAAAATTGGATGTAATGAAAAATAGGGTAAAGTTATGTTATAATATATAAAATCTTTATATATATACTTTTAATAATATTTAAAAACTTAGCTACTATAATCATTTTTTACTAATTTCTTATATAGATAATTGTATTAAAATATCACATATATGATAATAAAAAAATCAGCCATAATTCAACAACTTTTGCTACTTAAATTATAAAAACCCCTTGAATCTTTGCTTTTTTTTCTTATATGTTCAATAAAACCTAATCATTTTAGATATTTTATGATGATTATAAGAAGAAAAATTATTCAAATTAATAGAAGAATAATTATTAAAAATACAGATATTCAAATTATAACAACATATTAAAATACAAATATTATAACAAATATAACATAATAAAGCAAGAAAATCATCTTTTATAATAGTACATATAAAGTATTATATGAATATTTATCATATTAAATTTTGTATGTTTTAAATTTGTTAGTAAAATTTCTGACAGAAAATATTCCAAATATTTTTCCTGATGTTTATGGAAAATTTTATTAGATAAAGATAATTACAAGTACTTAATTAATCAACATTTGGGAAAAATCATATAATAAGTTTATAGTAACTATTAAAATTGGCTTATTTTTGAAATATAAGGCAATAGGAAATCTTTTTATAAGGAAAAATCTTGGCTTAGATATAAATAAAAGCCCCTTAGAAGGTTTTTTATAAAAGGGAACTATTTTTATATAAAATTTACCTTTTAAAGTGAATAAAAGGTATTATAAGAGGTAAAAATTTGAAAAGTGTCATTTTTATGTTTAATCTGATATAATTTTAGCATTTTTTAAAATTTCTCAAGTTAAAGTAGACAAGTTTATATTCTTGAATATTATTCTTTAATCATGAATATCATACGAATATATTTTGCATTCTTCAACTTCATTTGATGTTATAAAAAGTTTTATAAGAATAAATTTTTATAGCAATAAGGGAAAATTAAACTTGATAACTTGGTTTATATACATAAAATTTTATATAATATCACTTCAAATAATAAGGATACTTATAATTTTGCTTTATTTATAATATTGTATCAAAAAATATAAAGTTTCAAAAAGNTTTATATAATATCACTTCAAATAATAAGGATACTTATAATTTTGCTTTATTTATAATATTGTATTTAAAAAAGATCTTGCCTTTTAGAATACATTTGTCAAGAGCATCCATACTTAAAAAGATATAAAAAATATCTAAATCCTATAAATACAATCCTGCTCATTTGTAAAACTTCAAGATACGAAAAATATCTTGCATCAACTCTAATGTTCAGAAGTAAGAGCAAAACTTTATAAGATACGCTAAAAACAGCCTCACTCTTCAAACCAAATCCATAAAATTTAAAAAGATTAATACTTCTATTTAAAAAGTAGTAAGATATTTGTTGTATGTAAAAATAAAATATAAATCTTAACCTATAAATCTGTGAGTAAAGATATAAAATAGTAAGTTCAGCAACTTATACACTTTTAAAGCTCTACTGTAAATTATAAGCCTAAAAGATATAAGAAATATCCATTTTTTTTCGTATGGATTTTAGCTTATTTTCTATACAAGCTACATCTTAGCATATCTTTACCTATAATTCCAAGTTTCTCTTAGAGTGTATAGCTTAAGCCTTTGAAAACTATATGAAAACCAAGCTTATAATTAGTTTAATATTATCTTATATATTGTTTTTTACAATAAAAGATTAGTTCAAAGGTTTTTTGTGATTTGTTGATTTTTATGCTAAAACTGATCATTTTGCCAACTTTTTTTATTGCACTTTTTTTTCTGCGAACTGGGTGAAATAAAACTGGGACGAGGTTTGATATGAGCTTAATAATACAAAAATCGATATAAAAGTTGTATGAGGACTTAAAGGAAGGAGTTTTAAAATTTAAAGTAAAATTAGTGTATTTAAAAATTTGATAGGAAAAGGTTAGAAAGAGGTTTGTGAGGAGAATTATAAGGTTATATTAGAGGATTTTGTTTATTAGAGTATATTGTTAGGGTTAGTATTTTACGATGGTATGGGAGAAGGTGTTATAAGTGTTTGTGATAGGAATAAATATGGACTGTGCATATCGGAAAGGAATATTTCCAATTAAATAACTTATCTCAAACCTTTTTATAGCTTGCTATCGAAATCCAAACCTTATATTCATCATAATTAGTACTGATGCAATTCAAATCAAACCAAAACCTTAATCTTTTAAAAAAATAAGCATCCTTTTTCACCCTTTATCAGCTTACTTTTCCTATATACTATTCAATATATTCTATAATTACTAACATAATCTTCTAAACACAGCTAAAACTTACATAAAGGAAATTTCTTATATAGGGGTTATACACAAGGTCTACTGGAAAAAAAATGAAATAGTGCTTTGAATAGGGTTTTGACAAGAGTGGTGAAAAATGCTTCTCCTTGTTTCCATCCCTATAGAACCCAATAATTCATTTTATAAAAAAGCATGCCTATGAGCTTTTGTATTTTATTAAAAAGTCTTATTATAAGAGTGTTTCGAGAAAAGTCTAAGGAAAAATCTTTTGTAAAACCATCTTTCACTATTTTTAAATCAAGTACTATAAAGACTTAAGTGCTTTGATATTCAGACTAAAGTTAAGTCCTTTATATATAAACCCTTAACACAAACAGGTTATTTGCGAATTTTGTTTGTTTTTTGATTAAAAAGTTACGAGCATTTCTTTAAAGTTTGAATATTCAGGGTTTTTTCTTATGCTTTTTAGTTATAATAATATAAAGAGTTTTGTCTTATGCCTTAAAGCTTTTTTATCTAATTAAAATCTTTATGGGGTGGTTTAGTTATAAATATTTATCGATAATTTTTCCCTTTCACTACCATATCTAAAATTTTAGCTGCCATTTACACTAGATAAAGATAATTTTACTGATAAGGTTTCTCTCTTGATGAGGTTTATTAGGTTTTTATACTTTGGTAATATTAAGTAAAGCTAATTTAAATAATTTCTTGATTGATGATATAAAATATAGTGCTTATTTTGATTAATTTAGTATATGAGGATTTAATACTTTAATATAAAAGATGTAATTCATATGATAGAGTTTTTAGGTTTATATCATGGGTTTTATGTTTCGGTACTGTGATATCAACTTTTTATAATAATTATTTGCTTTGTAAAACTTATAGAAAGCGTTTTGAAATTATAATAAAAATTTTTAATTTTATAAAGGGCTTGAATACCAATTTAGTGCCTTAAGTGTGTTTTATATGCAACAAAGAGTTGTGCATGTTTTTTGATTTGAGGTTCATTAGGATTTTAATTATTTAATTTGTCAGAAAAAATTATTTTTTAACATAAAGATTATCCTAAGGATTGTATTATGTATAAAATGTATAAGAAAATATTTTAGTATTTCTGAGTATAATTTGATGATTAAATCTTAATATTATAAGGGAAAAAAATTTATCAAAATGTTAGTCTGAGATAAAAAAATAAAATATAGTTAAAACATAATATCTAAATAGTCATCATAATCTAATTGGATTGACTAAAAATATACATAAAACTTTAAAAAGTTATTTTATACTAAAGTTAAACTAGAGAGGTAATTAGGTTGGAGAAGCGAGGTTGTAATATTGTCCGGTCTAGGTTTGAGAATCCTGAAACTTATTTCTTTCAGTTGATTCGGGAATGATGCACCACTCATCATCTTTAATAATTTTCTCGTTAACTTTTCCCAGTAATTATTTAGAATTTCTTTTTTTGAGAATGAAAAGGCTTAGGTAAGTCTTTCGTTTATTTTGTTTTTCCTTGTGAAGCCTACTTTTTAAGGCATGTCTTGAAGTTCTTGTATTATTCGTAGCATATTAGGGATTTAGTTCTTGTTGTAGTCGGGGGGCTTTTTCAGATTTATTGCAGTGGATGGAGGCGATTGTTTGATAATGAAGTTTCCACCCTTGGAATCCTAGTTCTTTGAGAAACCATCCCCACGTTGATTGCTTCCCTTACACTAACGATTCAACATCAATAACAAAAAAATTCCCTCCACAAACTTTTTACATGAAAGTTATTAAAATTTTAAGAAATACATTGAATTGTAAATACCTAAAACATCATAAATACACAAGATTAGAACATATATTCATACATAACTAAATATTCAAAAAATAATTATATTCCATTACTCTACATTTAGCTTATTCAATTTACTAATCATTTTAAATCTAATTTACATTTATCATAACACCTAAGTAAATAATATTAGAAACTAAAATTAAACATAAGTAAACTACAAACCTAAGCTCTAAATTTTATTAAAAAATTATATATCATTAAACAATCTTATAAACAAACCAATCCAGTTTTAGTTTTTAGTTTATCCAAAAAACAGTTGATTATTTTATAATAATTTATGGAAAAACCAAACCAATCAGCAAATGTCCAAAAAGTAAACAAATTATCAATATTCTCTAGTGAATCAAGTGAGTATTATCAAGAGGATATTGAATTTGATGAAATATCTAGACCATCTCTAGCTAATCCATCAGAAGACTTTGATATTTTAATTCAAACGTTAAGGACAACTTTAAGCATAAGAGGTTTGACAATACCTCTCGAACCTAATCCTTTTGAAAACTTAAAAAATCTTATAAGGACTATGTGTGATGAATTTCTTAAAGTTACACAGACAACTAAAGAAATAAGAATGAGTGAACCTTTTTCAACATGCTCTGAAGAAATAGAGGTTAATTCAATGCACAATACTAGAAAAGATGTGCTAAGTAGAATTTTCGATATACCTGAGAATGGGATTATTTTGACTAAAAATGAATGTGGGGATTTAGCATCTTTGCTTGTTGGAACTATTAGAGACTCATCTTCAAAAGAATTTAAAGTAAAATACATAGATTTAGAAAGGAAATTTGTTTCAATAGCTAAAGATAATGTAAAACTTAGAGAGGAAATAAAGGTAAAAGATAAAGAAATTGAAAATTTATGTAAAGAGATTGAGGATTTGAAATTAAATAGAAGCAAGAAAGGGTCGATACTTGCTAAGTATTTTGATATGGAAAGCACACTTAATGAAAGTGGTGACCCTGGGAATTAATGTAGATAGATTATTTAGGTATTTTAAGGATATTTTATTGAAGAATCTTGACATATTTGATTGTAGTAAAATATTATGTAGTTTATAAAATAGTTAAGTTTTGTTAGTGTGGAATATGATAATTTTATAGCCTGATAAGTAGGAGGTAGTATGTTGCAATTGATTTATTTTTATAAGAAGAATAATTTTTTCCTTCAATTTCTGTAATTAAAAATATAATTAAATATTGTCCCAATTTGTTTTTTATCTTCATATAAATAATTTAAGTCTTTTTTTTATCAAAAAACTCTGATTTCCAATAACTATTAAAAAATACTTCTTAATAAGATCATATAATTTTTATTATACCTATTTTAATTTTGAATCCTACACACATAAATAATACAATAAAAACAGTTTATAATAACTCTATAATAAACAATTGTGTATTCCTTCAACTTAATTACAGTATATTTAAATTATTACAATCAATTTAAAGTATAAAATATATTAACATCAATTTAAAAACTCTCATAATCAAACTAATAAAAAAAATTCAAATATAAAATATTCTCTTAATAGCAATAAAACATTTCTTTTCGAAATCATAAACCGAGAATTTATTCTATAAAATATGCATATTTAAATAGTTTTCAAATCTCTAAATAAAAATGCCTGGTTCAAACATCACTATAGCACTCACGAATGGGACCTTTGTAAATCATCTCCTAAATTCTTTTCTCAAAGTGGCTACAATTCAAACAATTTTTGGCATATCAGATAGTAGCTTTTACCTTCAAGGCACTTCAAAGAACAATTATTTCCAAAATGGTCAATATGAATTTCCTAGTATCAATGAAGATATACTTACAATACAGCCATTTGCAGGCCAAGTGAAGATGGAAACCATCATAATTAATAGCACAGATTCAAGGTTTCTTTTAAGCAATGGGGTTTTTTATATTGACGATGCTCTATATACTGGATATAGCATTCCAAATAAAAATATGAGAAGATCTTTAATAAAATTCGATAATATTTCAATTCTAAAAGGGAAAAAAATCATCAAAGCCTATCTTCGTTTGTTTGGAAAAGCACGTGATTCTACTACCACTCCAGATCCAAAGGAAGTATTTGTTCATAGAGTTGAGCAAAATTATACTAATATATTAAAATATACAGATATGCCAATTTTTGATACTAAACCAGAGGCAAGCACAATGGTAGGAGAAACTAATGAAGAAATATTTATTTGGGATATAACTTTGCTTGTTAAAAATTGGGTTGATGGTTTATATCTGAATTATGGTGTGCTTTTAAAACAAAATGATCCATATGAACAAGAAAATACCAAACTTTATTATAGAACAAGCAAGCCTCCACAACTGAAAGTTATTTGCTTAGCTAGCTAGTTTATTAAATTAAAAAAAAATCTATAACTAATATATAGAATAAAAGAATTTAGGAAATTTACTTCATACTCCCTTTCCTCCCTATGAACATTAAATTTATGATATTATAAGGTGAATGAATTTTTTATTAAAGCCTAAAAGGTAAAAGTTTATTTCAAAGTTTCTAATATTTAACCTTCTATTTAAGACTAAATTTTATTAATTTTTCAATGTTTGCAAATAACAAAAAAAGATTTTGAATTTAGTGTAATATACTAAAACTATTATAAAAGGTGTGATATAATCATGATAAGTCAACTAAAGCAATCTTATGTCAAATAATAAGCTAAAACGGCATTAAAATGTGTTTATTCTGCAAAATATGAATTTTTACATATTTAATACGATTTAAATATGTGATAAATTATGAGTAGTTCAAAGTTTCCCGTATCTCTACTTTATAAAAACGAGATAAGATTTCTCCTCAGCAATGCCTTGAAAGTATTAACTATTCAAGTCCGCTTCAACATAACCACAAGCAATATTTATCTTCAAGATTTTTCAGGGCTTAATTATTTTCCAAATTCTCAAGGTGAATTTCTCGATATCAATCAAGATATTCTAATAATACAACCATCTGCAGTGCAAATGAAAACTGAAGAAATAGCAATTAATCTTACTGATTCAAGATCTCTTGTTACTACATTTACTCCTCCAGAAACAAATGCTTGGCTATATACTGGATATAGTTTGCCTAATAAAGATATGAGAAGATCATTTATAAGGTTTGATAATCTCACATGTCTAAATGGGAAAAAAATTGTCAAAGCTTATCTTCGCTTGACTGGATGGATTAGTTCTAATTCAGGCCGAAGAGAAGTATTTTTACATAGAGTTGAACAAAACTATGGTAAAATACAGAAATGGACTGATATGCCTAGGTTTTATCCTAATCCAGAAACGAGCATTATAATAGGACATTCAGATGAAGAAAGTCACTCTTGGGATATAACTTTCCTTGTAAGAAATTGGGTTGATAAAATTTACCCAAATTATGGTGTAATTCTTAAGCAAAACGACTTACCTGGAGAAGATAGCATTAAGGAGTATTACAGATTGATCAAACCTCCGCAAATTATAGTTTTATTTTTAACTAGTTAATACATTTAATAGTATTCAATAATTATTTTTAAGGTTATATAATTTGAAGAAAAATTGTTAAGTTGTTAAATCGGAGATATAGTTAAATGGATAAATGCCAAACTTCTTAGAATGGTTCTTAGTATCTGTTGTTCTTAATCGTATATATCAATAAAATTTGCTTTCTTTAGGGTAAAAAAAAATTACACTTATCCATTTTTACTGTTGGCAAATTTTTAAATAGTTTACTGTATCTATATAACCTAATAGATAAAAAAAATTCTATTATAAGAAATTAACTAAATTCCGGTTGAGAAAAGTTTAATAAAAGCATCAGTCAAATATTATCAGAAATAAAAATGATTTTGTTAATCACAGGTTCCGTTATCAACAATTTCCACCTGGATAAGTATTACTTTATAACTATAAATATTTTTATATAATGTGAACATTATGGATATAATTTTGGAAAAAAATCTTCAATTTAAAATTTCAATAAAACTAAGTTATTCTATAAATATTTTTTCTAGTCAAAGATATCTAAAATATAAATTTTCTAAAAATCAAATTAAAATATCTTAATATTCCTCACTAATACCATATCTCAGTTCTTATACCAATTCTCAAAACCCAGTACATAAAATTAACTTGGATTTTCTGCCAAAAAATATAAAATTTAAGCTATTAATTAGTCGACATAGTTTTTGTTTGTTTCTCAAACTGAGTCTGAAGACCTTTGAAAGTCATAGTTAGAGAAGACAATGAATCCATTAAAGCTTGATGAGGAGTAATTTGACCATTTGTTTGTATGCGGATTTGAATACGATGTTCAAGAGGATGAGGTGCTTTATATCCAGCGAATCTTACTTTATCATCTTGTAATAGCTGCATTCTGGCAATATTTCCTATTGTATGGTCTTCAAGGTATATAGTAAAGGTCCCAGCATTTTCTATTCTTGAATCCACTTCATATTCGACCTTGTTTTTACCTTGAGGAAGAGTAAAAAGTTCATGTGTCTCAGGTGCGTTCATTTATATAGGAAATAAAAATATTCTTTTTATAATAATTTTTAAGAGATAGTGAAAATAGGTTTAAATATTTGAAGTATTTAAGATCTTGTGATATATGAAAAGGATTTTTAACAAGAATATTTTTATCATCTTATTTATAATAATCTACCTTCCCACATATTAAATTCAAAGCATATATTTTTAATCAAAAAATCACAAAATTTAATAAGAAGCCAACCCACATATCTTCTTATACATAAATACTTGGGTTAATTAATCAAACTAGCAATACTTGCAAAAGTAGCTCCTGACTTCCAATATTCTTTAACTTCATTTTCAGTCACATTACTTGTAAAAGCATTAACCTCATCAGGGCATTGCAGTTGACAATCATCATTAGGATTAAGTAGCATTCTAAATTCACTTCTTCCAGTCCCAGCAAATTTTTCATCATGATAAACAGTAGTTGGTTTAGGTCTAAATACCCCTCCACTAAGTATCTGTGATACAAACCCAACTTGTATAATCAGCATATCATTGTTAATTTTTATATGTACACTTTCATTATTAGCATCTTTAACAATAATCCCAGTCTCATAATCAAAAAACTCAAATGGTAAAGGACTAGCTGTAACAGTATTAATAAACAAAGGACATGTATAAGCTGTAAGTAAACCCGAATAATTTTTCCAATTAAAATCATTATCTTCTCTACCTTGATTATATGATAAAGAGTGATTTAAACTTCCTATATGATTATGACTATCACAAAGAAGTCCTTCAAAGCTTTGAGAATTAGAATAAGGAAAAAGTAATTCCATATATTTGTCTATATGCATAGCTAAAAGAAATACAGTTTTCATTATTGTTGTACTAAGTTCTCTAAATGTAGGTCTTAATGAAGGTAAAGATTGTAATGGCCAAAGATTTTGATAAAAAGCATCTTGATTATAATCGTCTATAGGGTTAGCTGTAAATGTTCCACAAGGATACTGACTTGAAGATTCTTTCCAGCCTATATTAAAACCAGATTCAGGGTTTTCGATTTTTGCTTTATCTAAAACTGACAGATGGGATAATTCATATGATAAAGATAAAAGCTTTTGTCTTTGAGAACGGTAATATGGAATTCCAGATATTGATAAAAGTCCTAGACCATCTTTACCAAAAGCTTCAAATAACTCATTGGATAAGTTCCTTGGAGAATGCAGATCACAGTATTTTAAGCTTATTGGCTCTTTGTATGATAGAAACCTTTTAGTGACTTTGCGTAGCATTGATTAAGTTTATTAATGGTTGATATTTCTATTAGTTATATGGCAAATATGTGGTTCTATGTCATGAAAATATATAAATTGGTGTTTTTGAATATAAATCATAAGGATAAATTGGATATATTATTTATACTAAATCAATTTTTATAAACATAATTTCATGTTAATTTATATACATTTGAACAATAAGTGTTAATTTTTTCATTGTGTTTGCAATTTACCATCAGGCTTTTATATAAAACAAACATCTAATTTCTGCATATCAAAAAAGTCCTCAGTAGTTCATGTATACTAAAACTCATATTATCTTTTCTAAACTATAAGTTTAAATATATATGTAGTTCAAAATAAAAATACACAAATCAGCAACTTCTCAAAGCAAAAGCATTCAAGATCTTGTATTAAAGTTGAAAAATAAAGTAAAAACCAACTTAAATAATAAAAACCTGAGATAAAAACACAACTTATCATATTCTATGATATGCGAACTATGTCATATTCCTCCAGTGCCAGGATACCAAAAAACCTAGTCTAAGTCTATTAAAACATAAAAAAGTAATCTAAAAAACTAGAGCTAAAAGCATTGAACTTAACTAGCTTGAGGCTGAGTCTTTGGCTCTTCTTCTCTCTTAAATACTCTAACTGGAGGTGCACGGCTCCTTCTTACTTCATGATTCCTAACTCTTACAACTCTCAAGTGAATTCCGCAAGAAATGCAGTACTGGAGCTTTGTGTATAGTTTAGGAATTGAGAAGTTCTCAAAAGCCCTATTATCTTTGATGTCACGAAGACTAGAAGCGTCTACCATGTTTCTGACAGTATATCTCTTGATAGCTTTATCTTTTGGTACTATACGTCCACAATGAGTACATGGAACACCTTGGGTATGTCCCCTGTTCTTTTTGCTTCGACCACCATTCCTTCTTTTCTTCGGCATTTCTTTTTTATACCCATTTCTAAGCCAACAATAAGATTTTGATATGCCTTGATTTGTATGTTTTTATGGAGGTGAGAATGGTATTTTGGTTGTGGAGTTTATTTGAAATAAGATGATTAGAAATATTGTAATTTTAGGTATAATTTTGGTTTTTGTGATTAAGATATTGTTTAGCGTATTGAAATTTTGATGGTTTTATGAGACTATTTTTTTAGGATGCCTTTTTTTGATGTTTAAGTGGATTTTTTGTATGGTGTTTAGGCAGATTTTTATTGTAAAGTCGCTTTAAATTGAGTAAGATTTTAAATAAATTGTTTGGATTTTTTTTGTTAGCAATTGATAGTTTGCTAAAAAATAGATGAGGTATTTGATTTTTTTTATTTTGAATTGATAGGGGTTTTCTTAGATGATATGTAAAAATATCTTTAATTTTTAAATGCTGAAGAATTTTTGTGGAGGGAGATAGAGTAAATAAGGAAGATACTAAGTAGGCTGTTGGCTAGAAATAGATTTATAGAGGAAAATTGTTTATTAGAATAGATTTATAAGCATTATAAAGCAAAGGTTGTAAATTATTAACAAATTTATATGATATTCATAGAGCAATTTTGATAATTTTAATTGAATACTAGATTATGATTGTAGTTTATCACACAAGCTAGTCTTAAAAAAATCAAAAAATCTGAGATTATAAAGGAATAAATTATCAAGGAAAAATAAGGGAAAATTTCCAATGCGATCATAATAAATTAAAAGGCATTGAAAAATTTATCTTAAAAAATATCTAAGTGAATATTTCTAATTAACACAATATGTGAAAATATTTCATTAGAAACAAAAGCATTATACCATCTAAAAATATCATCAATAACTATTAAAACTTTTCAAAATATAATTATTTCCTATAAAAATTACTTAAGCTCAGTGAAAACTGTGAAGAAACTCAACACCTTTTGAAAAATAGCCTTGATACATCCTACAATAAATCATTTATAATTTGATAATTTTTTCAACCTAATTTTCACTAGGAGAAGCAAAAAGTGTTTAATTTTATATATACCCTTGATTATTTAATAAGGTAATAATTATTTGTTAAGGTGCCATATCAAAAATATAACTATTACTTTAATCTTATTTAATACAAACTAAGATTAGTTTAGTTTATAGGTTTTTAAAAAAAATTATCCAAAAACATGAATAGTGAATTTATATTAGTGACTAAAATTCTATTTCAATTACTAAAATCTTCAAAGCTATTAATAATTATGAAAGTAAATTTAAAAGTTGTATTAGGCACAACATATAAGTATAGACTCCTTAAAACTATTATTATAATATTATCAATTATTATTGATTTGTAAAAACTTACGGATTTTAAAGGGAACTTGCAAATTCAAATAGAAAAGCAACAAAAATTCCATGCATTTTTTATTACATTAGAAAAAAAAATGAATAAGATGAAGCAATTATTCGAAGAAAGTTAAAAATTCAAAAAATACTTTATATATTCTTCATATATTTTAGTTATGCACTTCTAAAGAGTCTATAGATTTCTGAAATTAATAATATTTGCATTTGCCGCTTAAACAACATCTAGATAATTTTTCACTTCATTTTGTATACAAAATATTCAAATGTAATACATTTATTCTATTTGATTAATGATTATTAAAGTAATCCTTCACACCTGCATTAAATAGTTTAAAATATCTTAGTTCCTAGTAAAATTTGATTTTTAGTTTTCTTTTAATTTTCCAATATCTCCATATAAAGCAATTAAACATTATAAAGTAATTAAACATTATAAAATATCCGGCAGCTCATATTGAGTTTTTTTGAATGCAGGATAATTCAATTATCTACATGTATATTAAGAACTATTTCAGAAAACTAAATAATTTGTTTAATCATAATAATTCAAACAGAAATAAAATACCTTATCGGTTTTGGATTAGCATTACCATTTTATAAGTAATCCAAAGCTAAGATCTACTTTATAAAATGATATTATTGGTTTGCCTTCTTCTTCTTTCAAGTGCATACAATATCGCATTTATAGGGAATGATAAATCGAAATTCCAATTTTTGCAGGAATCATTCCAAGTATTTTCAGGGCAAAGTAAATTTAATCAGTACCTTAGCATCACTGAAATCTCAGATGCTACTCTTAGTGAGTTATCTCTTATAATTGATAGTAGAGACTCAGAAATTTCATTATCTCAAAGCATGGATCTTGCTAATAAGAATGAAATTCCTGTTCTTATACTCTCCCCGGGTCAAAACTCTAAATTTTTATTCTTTCTAGAAAGTAGCTACGAATGTATAACCTCAACAATAGCAAATGCTGTAGACTTTTTTAAAATGACAGAAGTAGGGGTTGTGTGGAGTTATTCTCAAAAAAATAAAATTATAGTCGATATGCTAAAATCTGTTTGTGATAGAAAACTACTATTTGTCAGCATCTCAAACTTTGAAAACCCTAAAGAAATAGAAAAAATTTTTGGTAAAATGCTTAAAGCTGAAGGAATCCAAGATTTCTTGTTTATTGGAGATAATGAAAATTGTAATAATTATAGTAAAGGATTGGAAGCTTCATATTTAACTAGACAAGGAAATTTGGCCATTTTCCTAAACGAATGTGTTTATCAGATTAATACAAATGGGGCGTTTATTTTATCGAAAGTAGGGGTTTTATATTCAAATACTAGTACTGAGTATAATTTTAACATGATAAAACCTTATTTCTCTGTTTTCCAAGAAAATGGGTTATCTACATATCAAATTGCCCATATGTTTGAAAAAGTTATAAACCCATGTAGCTTTGATATAGTTAATATACAAAATAATAAAAGAGTTATTGTGGGTAAAGCTGATAATAATGATTTTAATATTACTAATACAGCAATTTACTTTGGGGGAAAAAATGAAACTACTCGTTTTTCACGACCTCAGATTGTGATTTCTGCTAATACAGGGTTTTTAAATCCTCCTGGGTATTCAAATGTTTATCAAAATGTTAAATATCAAAAAGGAACGTATTTTGCTGTAGAAAAAGTTAATAAAGACAGATTTTATTTTCCGAAATACGATTTGATTTTATATGATAAAGTGGATTGTGGGGTTAGTGTTTTTGATGCGAATTATTCTAGAGATTGCTTTATTAAACATGCTCCACATATGGGAAATGCATATGTTCCAACGATAAATACTATAACTATTAATATCCTAAAGCAATTACAAAGCTTGAAAATCAATATTCCATTTATAGGAGGAGGAGGCTCAGTTAGTGTTCTTTCAAATAAAACTAATTTTCCAATGTTTACAAGAATGACCTCCTCTTCTACCTTATTCACAATCGCTTGGTCAAAATTAATTGACCTATATGGTTGGTCTAACATAATGATTTTCTATACAAACGACTCTTACGGTTTAGCAATTTACGAAGTAATGAAAAAAGAATCCCTTGTTGAAGGCTTTAATATTCTAAACAAAGAAGAAGAAAGAATGATAAATCCTATAACTAACACTTCTCAACTTTCTATTTATTACGATCGTATTAATAGTGCTATTAATATCGGTTGTAATATAATGTTTCTAGCTATGAGTGATCCAAGTCCTTTTTTCTGGCTAGAAGGTCTTTATGATGTAGGAGTAAAAAGAGGAGATTTTGTTTATATATTTTTTTCTCTTACAGGACTTGATGGATTAAATGCTACAGGTGGAAACTATACAAAAAGAGCAGAACTTATGCATGGATCACTTTTTATATATAATGCTGCTTGGGTTGGAGAATTTGGAGAAAAAGTAAAAAAAGACTACTTGAATAAAAGTAATGATATATGGGCAAGAAGCTTTTTTATTGATGCAGTTTTATCTGCATCAAATACTATAGACTTTTTATTAAATCAAGGAAAGTTTTTTGAAAACAGTACTGAGTTTATGAATGCACAAAGAAATACGAGAATGGAAGGATGTACAGGGACTATATCTTTTGATCATTATTCAAATGATAGGAATTTGTATTATTTTAACTTGTATAATTTTTATCAGGACAATGCAAGTGAGTGGCATGGAGATGCTGTTTTACTTATTTCTCCTTTGTCACCAATATATTATACAGCATTGCAAGAACCGATTTTTGCACAAGGAAAAATCCCGAGTGATATGAAAGAGAATTATATGAATTGTCCTTTTAGGGAAAGCAAAATACAAGATTCAAAAACAGGAGAAGGTATAAAAATAATAGTATCTGTAGGTCTTCTTATCATAGCAACCATACTTACCTTTTACGTTTCCAAGAAAGTTAAATACACAAAAATCATACCATTAAGCGTTGTATGTCAAGCAAGTTTCCAAGATTATTTAGCACTAGGGTTCACTTTTGTAGAAAGTATTCAGCTTATTGCTATTGGTCCAAGTTTTATAGTTTTTAATCGATTTCTAAGCAACGCATCTGAATATATATCTTTAAATTTATCAAAAGCTGTTGCTTTTAGAAACACAACTTTTTGGATAATTTTTTATTCAATGTTATTTTCAACATATGTTTGGTTATTAATATTAGTACTCACAGGATTTAGGATTTGTGGTTTTAGTAAAACTGCATGTAAAAGATTAGAGCAAATCAAGGTTCTTTCTATACCGATATTATCTAATTATTTATTTATCCCTGTGACTGTATGTATTTTAAGTATTCTTGCTTGTGATAAAGCTACTGGGCCAGATTTAACTGATACTTATTTGAACTATGATTGCAATACAAGATGTTGGAGGAATAAGCATTTAGTTTATGTAGTACTTGCATGTTTTTTGATTATAACATATATTCCTATGGCAATACTTTATAGAACATTATGGCAAGAAGATACTAATGGTTTGAATATTAGAGCGAATTCTAAATTTCTGGTTCTGAAAAATATAGTCTTTGTTATTCTTATAGTCATTGCAAAAATTATCAAAGAGTCTAGCCCATTAGCTTATTCTATTGTATTTACAATTATCATGCTAGGACTACTTATATATATATTTTACCTAAAGGATCCTTTTAACTACGATAGAGCGAATTATATTCTAATAATTATGTATACTTGTGTTGTTTGGAATACTCTTATATGCACTTTAAGTAACTCAATTGAAATTATTTCATATCCATGGCTTATTCTACAACTTGTCGGCTGGGTAATTATTATATCTGTTGGATTATTCTTTATAAAAAAATTACCACAAAATATGATTATTGTTAAGCGCGGGAGGGAAATTTCTGACCTTTTTAAGTTTGCGTTTGGAAAAGGTACTTATAGAAAGAGCACTTATGATGCAACTAAAGTCGCTGAATAGTTTTAATTCTTTTAACAGTTATTAATTGTTTAGATTATAATCATAATTATTCATATATTTAAAAATAATTGTGAAGATTTATTTTAGAAAGTATTTTCAAAGAAAGCACAGTTTATACAAAATAGAGTTTATAATACAAGAAAATATTTTAACAGAATAAGTAACTGATTTATATAAAATGATCATTATTATTAGATTTATTCTTTTAAGGTATAAAATATTGGGTATATATTAAATAATAGTTAAAAACTTAAATTATTACAAGGGTTATTCAGTTTTTTTAGACAAAAAGCATATATGATATTTTTCAAATGTTGAATCAAGAAAATATAATTTAGAAATATAATAATGTATATTTCCCCTATAAAAAAAGTCAAAATATAATATCATTTCATTATAGATGAGAGAGAGTTAATTATATATTTAAAAACTTTATATTAGAAGCCTTCGAGTTATCAGCTATTTTCGTTTGTGTGATGAGGCCTTGGAAAACTATAAAAACATGTGTGACCTTCTCAATACAGTATGTTTAAACCTCTATATTAACTTTAAGTATGAGAACAAATTATATTATCTGAAAATCTTGTTTTTGATCAATATTTGTAAATCAATAATAACTATTGAAAATCTAAAGATGTGAGATACAATTTTTGTAAGAAATCATCACAGTAAAAACTAATTGGAATAAAACAATAAAACATTTATCTAGAAAATAGCCAAAGCTACTAAGCTTAACAAACTAACTAGATTATAAAATTATTAGGTCACCTTTTCGAATAAGTCAACAATTTTTTTCATTCCCAAAAATTATGATTAAATCAACTAATTCCTGTATAGCATATAATTTTCCAACTGTTTATACACAGATTTATAAATTCTTTCCTCTAAAAAGAATTTTGAGTTTTAAAAAATAAAAATCCTGAGTGTGCCAAAGATTATTAAAATATTGAATATAATTTGATAATATGTATTTTTAAGAGCCTATTCTTATTATTTTTTTTAACAAATCGATAACTATGATACTGTTTTGAATTACTCTTGTCGTGAAGCTGTAGTTTTATAGCTCAAATGAAATTCAATATTTTTAAGGTTGCACTCATATCTTATACTTATATTTACACTTTTACCTAAGAAATCTTATCAAAACTTTTAATTTCAATTACTAGGTCAAGAGTTTTTATATTTTAAGCCTTTATATCTTTGTGTTAAAGCTTTTGCTATTGATTTTCTAGTATTCATATTTTGTTTTTAGAAATAAGAAAAAGTTTGAATCACAGAATAAAATGTTGGTCAAAGTGATTCTTTCATGATGATTAACTATAAAAATTCCATAAACTAGTCGGGTAATTGCTTTTAAAGCCAAAAAAATAATTTCTTAAGTTTTAGTAAGAAATATTATATTCATGGATTTACTTAAATAATTCAACCATACTTATATAATTTTAAAATGAATAATTAGACAAAAATACTTTGACTCTTTATCACTTGTTTTTAGTTTTGAACAAAATTCAAATAACTATAAGGCTTATATTCACAAATACCATTTAATTTAGGCAGAATCTGAGATTAATAATAAATAGCTAATGATTGGTATATTTATACTTACCTTTTTTACAAGTGCATACAATATTGGTTATATTGGTAATAGTGGAGAACAACTCAAATATATAGAAGAATCATTTCATTTATATTCGGAGCATAGTAAGTTTAATCAGTACGAAAATCTCCTTAAAATTTCAGACTCAGCATTAAAAGACTTATCACTTATTATTGATGGTAGCGGTTCCGAGATATCAGAATTTCAAAGCACAGAGTTTGCTAACATAAATAAAATACCCGTATTGATTCTTGCTCCAGGTGAGAATTCTGAGTTTGTTTTTTATCTAGATAATAGTTATGATTGTTCAATATCAGCAATAAAAAATGCTCTTGACTACTTTAAAATGACAGAATTAGGAGTAGTTTGGAGTTATTCTCAAACAAATAAGAAAATGGTAGACTCACTAAAAAAAATATGGAATAAAAGCTTAATATCAGCAAGTATAAGCAACTTAGAATCCACTAAAGAAATAGCGAAGGTTTATGGGAAAATGTTTAAATCTGAAGGAATCCAAGATTTTATATTTCTTGGCGACAGGAATATATGCCAAAAATTAAGCAAAGCTTTTGAATCATCTTATTTGGCAAAACAAGGAAATATAGCTATTTTTATCAATGAATGTATTTATCAAGTTAATATAACTGGAGCTTTTTTACTCTCAAAAGCAGGTGTTGTAAATTCTGAAAATATTACTGAATATAACTTTAACATGATAAAACCTTATTTTTCTATTTTCCAAAACCCTGAACTTTCTCCATATCAAATCGTTAGGATGTTTAAAAAAAATATAAACCCATGTAGTTTTGATATAGTTAATATACAAAACAATACAAAAATTATTGTTGGAAAAGCTGATAATAATGATTTTAATATTATAGATACAGCAATTTACTTTGGAGGAAAAAATGAAAGTACTCGTTATTCAAAGCCACATATAGTTATATCTGCTAATACAGGGTTTTTAAATCCTCCTGGGTATTCAAATGTTTATCAAAACGCAAAATATCAAGAAGGAACTTATTTTGCTGTAGAAAAAGTTAATAAAGACAGATATTATTTCCCAAAATACGATTTTATTTTATATGATAAAGTGGATTGTGGGGTTAGTGTTTTTGATGCGAATTATTCGAAAAGTTGCTTTTTAAAACATGCTCCATATATGGGATATGCTTATATTCCAACTATAAATTCTATGACTGCTGCTGTTCTAAAACAATTAGCAGCTTTGAAAATCCATATCCCATTTGTTGGAGGAGTTGGTTCAGCGAATACTCTTTCAAATAAAACTACTTTCCCTACATTTACTAGAATAACTTCTTCTTCTGATTATTTCGCAACTGCCTGGTCTAAGATTATTAGTATATACGGATGGTCAAATTTAATGATATTTTATACAAACGACACTTATGGCATATCAATATACGAAAACATGAAAAAAGAATCACTTGTTCAAGGCTTTAATATCCTTAATCAAGAAGATGAAAGAATGATAAATCCTATATCAAATTCCTCTCAACTCCCATTTTATTACAACAGTATGAATCATGCTATTGACACAGGTTGTAATTTAATGTTTCTAGCAATGAGTGATCCAAGTCCTTTTTTTTGGATAGAAGGTTTATATGATATTAAAGTCCGAAGAGGAGACTTAGTTATAATATTTTTTTCCATATCAGGACTTGATGCTTTAAATTCAACAGGTGCAAATTATACAAAAAGATCAGAGCTTATGCATGGATCATTTTTTATATATAATGCTGCATGGGTTGGTGATTATGGAGAATTTTTAAAAAAAGAATATCTAGAATATAGTCAAAAAACATGGGCTCGAAGCTTTTTTGTTGATGCAGTTTTGACTATTGCTAATAGTATAAGTTTTTTATTAAATCAAGGAAGATTTTATGAAAATATTACAGAGTTTATGAGTGCTCAGAGGAATATAAGAATGGAAGGATGTACTGGGATTATTTCATTTGATCATATGAGTAATGATAGGAATTTATATTATTTTAATTTGTATAATTTCTATCAAGATGAGGAGGAGGTTTGGCATAGTGATGCGATTGGGCTTATTTCACCTGTTTCAGAAATTTATTATACAATGTTTAATGACCCGGTTTTTGCACAAGGAGAAATTCCGAAGGATATGAAAGAGAATTATATGGACTGTCCTTTTAGGGAAAGCAAAATACAAGATTCAAAAACAGGAGAAGGTATAAAAATAGTAGTGTCTATAATCCTACTTATCATAGCAACCATAATTACTTTCTACGTTTCAAAAAAAGTTAAACATACAAAAATCATACCATTAAACGTTGTATGTCAGGCAAGTTTTCAAGATTATTTAACACTAGGGTTCACTATTGTAGAAAGTATTCAGCTTATTGCTATTGGTCCAAATTTTGTAGCCTTTAATCGATTTCTAAACAACGTATCGGAAATTATATCTTTAAATTTATCAAAAGCTGTTACCTTTAGAAACACAACTTTCTGGGTAATTTTTTATTCAATGTTATTTTCAACATATGTTTGGTTAATAATTTTAGTACTCACAGGGCTTAGGTTTTTTGGTTTTTATAAAATTGCATGTAAAAGATTAGAAAAATTCAAGGTTCTTTCTATACCGATATTATCTAATTATTTATTTATCCCTGTGACTGTATGTATTTTAAGTATTCTTGCTTGTGATAAAGCTACTGGATCAGATTTAACTGATACTTATTTAAATTATGATTGCAATATAAAATGTTGGAGGAATAAGCATTTAGTTTATGTGGTACTTGCATGCTTTCTAATTATAACATATATTCCTATGGCAATACTTTATAGAACATTATGGCAAGAAGATACTAATGGTTTGAATATCATAGCGAATTCTAAATTTCTGGTTGTTAAAAGTATAGTTTTTGTTGTTACTATAGTCATTGCAAAAACTATAAAAGAGTCTAATCCACTACCTTATTCTATTGTATTTGCAATAATAATGCTAGGATTACTAATATACACAATCTACATAAAACTTCCTTTTAATTATGATAGAGCGAATTATATTCTAAAAATCATGTATACCTGTGTTGTTTGGAATACATTTATATGTATTTTAAATAATTCAATTGAAATTATTTCATATCCATGGCTTATCTTACAACTTGCAGGATGGGTAATTATCATCTTGATAGGGATATTCTTAATATCTAAATTACCACCAAATATGATTATTGTTAAACGTGGAAGGAAAATTTCGGAACTATTTAAATTTGCATTTGGAAATGGAATATATAGGCAGAGTACATATGATGCAACTAGAATTATTGAATAGTTTTATTCATAAATAGTTTATAATTGATTAGATATGTGATTATTATTTTTTATATATTTAAAATAACTATAAGGTATCTAGTTTTTTTTTTCTATTTAATGTTTTAACTTTAAAGCTTAAATATTTGGCTAATCTTAGAAAAGTTTTGGTAGAAAACATAGATTATATAATAATAAGTGTTATAAATGATAAATGTTTTAATATATAATATTTTAACAGGATAAATAACTAATTTATATAAAAATGATTATTGTTGTCTGGTTTATTTATTTTGTAGACGCATACAATGTTGGGTACATAGGAAATGATAATGAAAAACTTCAGTTTCTACAAGATTTTTTCAACCTTTTTTCAAAACATAGCATATTTAATCATTATAAAGGTTTTCAAGACATCAATGCTGATATTATAAAAGACTTATCACTTATTATTCATGATAATGATTTAGATATTTCAATATCACAGAGTATAGAGTTTGCTAAGCTTAATAATCTTCCTATGCTTGTTTTATCTCCAGGTGAAAATTCAGATTTTATATTTTTTCTAGAACCTAGCTATGAATGCTTAGCCTCAACAATAAAAAATGCTTTAAACTCTTTAAATATTGTAGAGGTAGGGGTTTTTTGGATTTATTCTCAGAAAAATAAAAAAATTGTTGATTCACTTAAAAAAACTTGGGATAAAAAGCTAATTTCTGCTAGTGTTAGAGGCTTAGAAACTATAGAAGAAATTAAGAAAATTTATGGAAAAATATTTAAATCTGAAGGAATACAAAATTATCTGTTTATTGGTGATAGCGAAATTTGTCAAACTTTTAGTGAAAGTTTTGAATCTTCATATTTAGCTAGACAAGGAAATACAGCTATTTTTCTGAATGAATGTATATATCAAGTTAAAACAAATGGAGCATTTATATTATCAAAAACAGGAATTTTATATTCAAATACAAGCACTGAGTATAATTTTAACATGATAAAACCATATTTTTCTGTTTTTCAAGAAAATGGGCTATCTACGTATCAAATTGCCCGTATGTTTGAAAAAATTATAAACCCATGTAGCTTTGATATAGTTAATATACAAAATAATAAAAGAATTATTGTGGGTAAAGCTGATAATAATGATTTTAATATAACAAATACAGCAATTTATTTTGGGGGAAAAAATGAAAGCACATATTATTCGCGACCTCAGATTGTGATTTCTGCTAATACAGGGTTTTTAAATCCTCCTGGGTATTCAAATGTTTATCAAAACGTAAAATATCAAGAAGGAACTTATTTTGCTGTAGAAAAAGTTAATAAAGACAGATTTTATTTTCCAAAATACGACTTGATTTTATATGATAAAGTGGATTGTGGGGTTAGTGTTTTTGATGCGAATTATTCTAGAGATTGCTTTATTAAACATGCTCCACATATGGGAAATGCATATGTTCCAACGATAAATACTATAACTATTAATATCCTAAAGCAATTACAAAGTTTGGAAATCAATATTCCATTTATAGGAGGAGGAGGCTCAGTTAGTGTTCTTTCGAATAAAACTGATTTTCCAATGTTTACAAGAATGACCTCCTCTTCTACCTTATTCACAATTGCTTGGTCAAAATTAATTGACCTATATGGTTGGTCTAACATAATGATTTTCTATACAAACGACTCTTACGGTTTAGCAATTTACGAAGTAATGAAAAAAGAATCCCTTGTTGAAGGTTTTAATATTCTAAACAAAGAAGAAGAAAGAATGATAAATCCGATAACTGATATTTCTCAACTTCCTATTTATTACGATCGTATTAATAATGCTATTGATATTGGTTGCAACATAATGTTTCTAGCAATGAGTGATCCAAGTCCTTTTTTCTGGTTAGAAGGTCTTTATGATGTAGGAGTAAAAAAAGGAGATTTTGTTTATATATTTTTTTCTCTTACAGGACTTGATGGATTAAATACTACAGGTGGAAATTATACAAAAAGAGCAGAGCTTATGCATGGATCACTTTTTATCTATAATGCTGCTTGGGTTGGAGAATTTGGAGAGAAAGTAAAAAAAGACTACTTGAATAAAAGTAATGATATATGGGCAAGAAGCTTTTTTATTGATGCAGTTTTATCTGCATCAAATACTATAGATTTTTTATTAATCCAAGGAAAGTTTTTTGAAAACAGTACTGAGTTTATGAATGCACAAAGGAATACAAGAATGGAAGGATGTACAGGGACTATATCTTTTGATCATTATTCAAATGATAGGAATTTGTATTATTTTAACTTGTATAATTTTTATCAGGATAATGCAAGTGAGTGGCATGGAGATGCTGTTTTACTTATTTCTCCTTTGTCACCAGTGTATTATACTGTATTAAAAGAACCTATTTTTGCAAATGGAGAATTTCCGAGTGATATGAAAGAGAATTATATGGACTGCCCATTTAGAGAAAGCAAAATAAGAGATTCAAAAACAGGAGAAGGTATAAAAATTGGAATTTCTATAAGCCTTCTTATCATATCAACAATAATAACTTTCTACACTTCTAGAAAAATAAGCTACACAGAAATCCAACTACTAAGCATATCATGCAATGCAAAATTTCATGATTTTTTAACATTAGGATTCATCTTTGTAGAAAGTATTCAGCTTATAGCTATAGGTCCTAATTTCGTTTCTTTTAATGCATTTTTGAATAACGCATCAGAATATCTATCTTTAAACTTATCAAAAGCTGTTACATTTAGAAACACAACTTTCTGGGTAATTTTTTATTCAATGTTATTTTCAACATATTTTTGGCTTCTTATTTTAGTCCTTTCAACAATAAAATTATGTGGTTGTTTCGAGTATATTTCTAAAAAAATTGATGATATAAAGATTTATACTATGCCTATACTATCAAATTATTTATTTATACCTGTAACTGTAAGTATTTTAAGTATTTTTGCTTGTGATAAAGCTATTGGACTAAATTTAAAAGATACTTATTTGAATTATGATTGCAAAATGATGTGTTGGGGGAATAAACATATTGGATATGCTATTCCTGCTTGTATTTTGATTATTATTTATATACCTATGGCTATACTTTATAGAACATTATGGCAAGAAGATAATAAGGATTTGAATATTAGGGCAAATTCTAAATTTCTTGTTGTTAAAAATTTAGCTTTCGTTTGCATTATAGTTATAGGGAAATTAATTCATGAGAGTTATCAGTTAATTTTTTCAATTGTATTTGAAATTATTATCCTAGGGTTATTCAGATATATTTTTTACATAAAACTTCCATTCAATTATGATAGAGCAAACTACTTGCTAAAGATGATGTACTTATGTATTATTTGGAATACATTTGTATGCATATTAAGCAATTCAATAAATACAATTTCATACGCTTGGCTTATTTTACAATTAGTTGGCTGGTTAATAATTATTCCTGTCGGGTTATACTTAATGTTCAAACTACCTAATAATTATCTTATAATTCCACATGGAAGAGATATTGCTGTATTATTCAAGTTTGAAGCTGGAAAAGCATTTTATAGGCAGAGAACATTTAATACTGCAAATTAGTTATTAAAAATTGTTATATAATATGTATTGGATATTTTATATAAGAATTGTGAATAAGTATCAGTATTTAGTAATATTAGTTGACAACATTTTAATATTATGAATTTAAACATATCGACTAAACCTTCAAATTCAACTGAGAATGTCAGATTCGTCTCTCCATCAATCAGAGCTGATGAAAAGGATGCACTTAAAAAAATGAACTGGCACGGAATGTCCCTTAGATTTTCCTCCCACAACATCGACCGGCAATTCAAAGACCTCACTATATTTAAATCTTCAAAACTCGCTGCTATTAAAGCTGCTAAGGATTGTGAGATTCTAAAACAAAAAAAGCAACTTCAAGAATATGATTATGCACGCCAACTATTAGCTTATAAGAAAAAACAAGAATCAGCGAAAAATCAACGTTTAACAACTTTATTAGAAAACAATAACACCCTTGTTCAACGCATGAACTATGCGGCAATTTTTATTCAAAAAATAGTCCGGGGTTATGCTGTCAGAAAAAAGTATAGAGAAATTCTTAATGAATTAGCTATGAAACGACTTTCTAATAAACTTGAAAGCCTTGAAGGAGTTGTTGATGACTACTTAAATTATATGGGAGCTTCTGGGCATAAAGCTGCTATTATCCTGCAGAAAAATGTGAGGAAATTTTTGTGTGTAAGGAAATTCATACGAGCTAAAGAAATGGCTTATGAGATGAGAGCAAATCTACGATTAAATAAAGTTATTACTATTCAAACACATATTCGTGGATATCTTGCAAGGAAAAAAGTCAGGAAAATACGCGAAGAAAAAATTATCAAAAGCTCATTAGAAAGGATAAGAAAAAGACTTTTGGTTTTGAGACTTAAAGAGTTTTGGCATAGGAAGAAGTTTATTTTTGAAGTTATCCAAAAAAAATACAGAGAAAAGTCTGAGAACTCAGAAAAAGATCAAGAAAAAAACAATACTGAAAAGCCACACGAAAACTATGAAAATTTTTTTATTGATGTGCCGAAATCTTATAGCAAAATGAACACAATTAGCGAAAATTATAAAGCCGAAAGCCAAAGGAGCAGTTTGCTTTTTAAAGATTTTGTTGCACCTTTAAATGATTCTCTTATAGAAAAACCACCAAGACCTCCAAGGCCGATGACTAGAAAATACTTGCTTCCAACTATGAATTTTATAAATAGAATATCTCAAGACCCTGAAGAAACAAAAATTACTAAGTCTTCTAAGCAAAAAAGAAGTATAAGTGGAAGAAGATTTCAAAAAAATACCCAATCAAGAGCTACTTATATTAAAGAGCTTAATGAAACTACTATAAAAATAAGAGCATCATCAGCTGATTATAAGAAAAATAGAATGGCATCATCTAGGAATACTAGTCATGTTATAGGAAAAAATACAGAAAGGTTCCCACAAGTTGTTACTCCTGCTTGTGTTGTTGATTTTTTGAAATCTTTGAAGAATAGATCTCCAACACCTAATTTACTGTTGCAGAAAGTTGAAGATTTTCCTTCACCGATTTTTGAAGAGGCAGTAGGAAAGGTTTATGTTTATAATCCACCTAAACCTCAAAGTTTGTCATTTAAAGATGCTTTACCGAATGTAAACTATTTACTTGAAACATATGGTCGAAACCTTAAAAGTAAAAAATAGATTAATTAAATGTTTAAAAATTAGATATGGTGTTAAAGTGGTTATGCTTTTATGATTATTACATTTTTTACAATAAAAAATTATTAGAGGAATTATTTTATAAAGTAAATAAGTCTGTATTTGTTTAAGTTTGTTTGTTGGATAACTTTGTGTTTTGAATAGTTGAATATAAATAATTTAGAATAGTAAAATCCAAAAAATTATACTTCTAACAAAAATACAACTGATTTAAAATCTCTCATATATGTGCATCTTACACTTATCCTACTTAATCAATTTCCCTATATCTAACAAAATTATATAGAAATCCAATTCAAGCACATTACTTACCAAATATATATGAAAATATGAGATTAGCCGACCACTACCCTGCGAAATTCCGTTTTTACTCCCCTGGCCGCTGCGAGGCCTGGAAAAAATTTTCTTCAATAAAAACTCGCACTAAAAACTTTGTCCATACCCAAAAAATCCGTGGCATCTCCACGGCAAACGTAAACCTCATAAGCTCATCATTACCAAAAGAAGTACCATACCCAGAAAAAGTATTTAAAACCAATCAAAAACCTTATATTCATATAAAATATCCTCCTTCATCTTCCAACAGCCCAATACGTTCAGTATCCCCAGTTAAAACCACATCAAAATGTTATGATTATTTTCAACCCATTCGCGAAATCCCTAAAAAATATTCCCTTTCAAGCTGTCTTGAAACTTTTGATATTAAAGGACAACAAATGCCATTAAAAACTATATCAAATCCTATGTTTATGCAAAGGCAAGAAATTGAGAATATTAAAAAACAGAATAAAAACAAAAAATCTCAAGAGATTTACTTTAGACTTCCTGCTATTTGTACACCAACACCTTGGAATTATGAGAGAAATCCTCAAGTTACTTATGATTTTTAAAGGTTTTAATTATAGTATTAAATAGTTTATATATCAACTCTTGATTTACACTTCCTGGAAAAGATTTCTCTAGGAAATTTGCTTTTTGGTTTTGGGGTTTGTGATGGTCTGAATGTAAAAAAACCACTTTGTTCGGTAGGGATAGGAAGTGGGGATGGAAGTTTTTTTGTTTGCCTTGATGGAAATTTGCATTTTGTTGGTTGTTGGAACAATTGATGGAATAAAGGTTTTGTTTGAAATGAGTTTAAGGATTTTATTATTAGTTCTTGCTTTTCTAGACGTTTTTTGAGATTTTGTTGATCTTTTATTAGTTGGATGCATAAGGTTTTTATAGCTTTGATATCGCTGCGCAAGGAACAGTCCATTATTATAATTTGATAATATACTGATTGGATTAGATGAGGGAAATTATGAGATAGGGTTTATTTTTTATGAAATACTTTTTGAAGGGTTAAGATCATTTAGGATATGGCATATTTTATAGTATTAATATGAATAAGTGATTAAAGAGACCATTTTATAAGAGATTGTTTATTTATAGAAATCATAGAATTTATTATTCGTATTATATGATGTGTTTTATATATAGTTACTACTAATAATTTTTATAATCAGCCTTTTTAGTAATATTTATAATTTTGATACCTCTAAGAAAACCTTCAATAACTTTTATATAGTTACAAAAAAAAATAAAGTAAAATATTGTTACGCAAGAATTTTTATATTTCTGTTACGTCTTCTGTTGTAAAACTTCCTTAAGGTCCCTAACCATTTTCTTAAAGCCTTTCAACTCTTTCTAAATACTGATTTCTATAATTTTTAATCAAAAAATCAAAAATATTTCTGAAATCTAACTATAAAAAATACTTGATCCATATTTTTAAAACTATTTATCTATTAATAATCATTTCTAATTAATTAATAGTTTCTTTAGATCTTTAGTATCTCCTTTATACATATTTAAGTATTTGTTTCTATCTTCTATGATTTCTTCTAAAAGAAAAGATTTAATAAACCCTGATTTTTTATGCGTAGATAAAGGACTGATTTTTTCAAGATAGTAATTTTTATTGCTTTTGATTCTTGGCAAACTCAAAATCCTCCCTTTATTTTGTTTGTAATCCCTAGCTTTGCCATCAAGGTCTTTGCTTAGATTTGATTTTTTCAAATGAACTTTCAATGTTTCTTTCATCCAATAATAATATTTAGGTTTTTTTCCAAGACAATGAGACTTGTTGTGTAGGTTCAAAAGAAGTAAGACATCATTTTCTTTGAGTTGGCTTTTAAGGGAATTTACTATTGCAATGTATTCAGTTACTGATTTACTGTTAGTCGCAGAATCCAAAATATCAAAAACCGAGTCGTAAAAATCACAGAAATACATGCAAACTCCACCTTTAAAGTCGATTTCAATATCATTGTCTACAAAAGCATTTAAAGCGTGTTCTCCTAATTGGAATTTATACAAAGACTTATATAAAAATTTAAGGATTTGGGAGAAAACAGCTCGGGATATCCCAGATAAACGGAAAGGGTTAATAATTTGCCAGACTTTGTAGATTTTTTCTAGGAGTTTCGGGTTTCTTTTGATTTGTCCTCTTTGGTTTAAGTCTTTTATTGAATATTGTTCTTGATTTATGATGATGATTTTCGCATCAGTCTCGTTGCTCCGGTATTTCCACTTGTTTTGTTTTTTTCTAATATTTGAATATGATCTTGATAAGATTTGGATCTCTTGATCGAGTTTTTCCATATGCACACTATTATTATCTTTTATTTTATAAGAAAATGATTATTTTTATGTGAATTTTTTTAAAGGGCTATATAAGGAAAATCTGAGGTTTTATAATAGAAATTGATGTTTAATAAAGACTTTGGGGTTTTTTAGATGATGAATTTTAGGATATGATTTGTATATTTCTGATTATTACTGTTATGGAAAAAGGTTATTTATTATGAAGGGTTTTGGATGTGGTTGATATTTTTTATTATATTATTGGATTAGTTTGTTTTTATTTGATTTGTAAGATTATTATATGTAGGATAATTTTTGTTTTAAAATCAGTTGGGTTTTAGTAAATACTCAAATACAAATATTTAGTAAAATTTTATTTATTATTAAACCCTACCGTAAACTTTTCCAGTATCAAAACTATAAATTAAACTATTTTTTATTATTTTTAACTAAACTCTAGGATAAAACCTATCTCAAACTGACAATTCTCTTTAAAAATACACATAATCCTTTAGATTTCAAATCATTAAACTTTTCCATGCAGTTAATTAAACATTTAATTATGCAAAAAAATGATTCCTACTACTGACAGCTGGGAGTATTTTTTTCTTTGATATAACCAAAGCTCCATCATGAGGATTTTCGCTTAATTTTTTCCTATGAGTTAATTTGCTTTTGTATTTTTTAACATAATGAACTTGCTCATAGGCAACTTTACGATTCTCAGGAGGTTCAGGAGAGGTTTTAACGTTAGGCAATTTTTCATGGGCTTTATGATAAAGATTTCTGAAATCAAAGTCTTTAAGGTTTTTTTGTTTTCGTTCACGAGTTCGTGTTGGCATGCGGAATGGGTCAGAATTTCCTTCTTTTGAAAGAGAAAAGTTGTTATTTGGGGGAAATTGATTTTGGATTAGTTTGAAGAGGATAATTTCTTTTTTTTGATCTTGAAATGATTTGTGGAAAATACGATTTGGTTTGTTTATTGTCCTTTTTTCAACGTTCACTTCGAGTGAAAGCATTTTTGTATGAGGACTGACCATTATCATTGATCGTGCTTTGGTATGAGATTTCATTATTAGATTTATATTGAATTTAGATAAAGTGACAATAAAAAAGCATGAATTTTGAGTGTTGTATTGCATTTATTTAAGATTTATGAGGTATTTTATTTATTGTATTAGCTTTTTGTTTTTTAGTTGATATTTTTAAGGTGTGTGAGTGGATACTGATTTATATGATAAGAGGAAGTTTATTGAAATGCTTTTTTATAAACATTTTATGTGCGTTTTGGGTTATAATATGATTTATATTTTAAAAAGAAATTATTACTTATAATAAAAAGTTATAGTTATTGATAATTTAAAGTTTGATAATAAGTAAGAATCGTAAAATAGCTTAAAAATAGTTTAACTTTTTCTGTTCTGCCAACTCTAATAATCTCATGTAATATTTAATTTACCATTACCTCAAAAAATAAAAAAACTGATTCAAAAAATCACAAAAAATAACCACAAAATTATTTCTAAATAAAAAAACTTGCATAAAAACAACCTTCTTCCCAATCTGCACTTTCCTTGGCAAAATGGAACTTCTCATCCTAAAAAAATTGCAAATAATGGAAAAAACCAAAAGTTCTGACGGGGTAATCCTCAACTACAACAAGCAAGCAATGGACTTCCTTCACGAAAACAACCTCGAAAACGCACTCAAACTTCTCAAAAGCGCAGAAAAAATCCTCAAAGATCGAGAAATTCCAAAAAATAACAGTTTATGGGGAATCACATACAACAACCTCGGCTGTATCTATAAAAAAGCAGAAAACCATAAAGCAGCCTTACACTATCTTACCCGAGCTTTAGACAGTGAAATAACAAATGCTTATGATGCAACAAATGCAGCATCAACTCATTTAAACATATCAGCAATTCTATCAAACATGGGTGATCATAATTCTTCATTAGCCCATGCATTATCAGCTTTAAAAATACTTCAAAACACAGTAGCCAAATCCCAAAATTATACAATTTCCCTTGTAATAGCATATCATTCAATAGGTATTGAAAACGAATTATTACATCGTTTACATGATGCTGCTGTTGCTTATAAAAAAGGTTGGGATATAGCAGAAAAAGAACTTGGGACAGGGAATAAACTTACAGAAAGCTTAAAAAGGAATTTTGCTAAAGTTAGTAATATACCAACTATGCCTAATCTTAGAGTACCAAAGAAAAAATTGAGAGTTAAAAAAACTAGTCAAGATTTCAATCAAGGGTTTCTCCCTAAAATATCAACTTCTAGAAATTCTCAACATAGTAGTTTTACAACACCTTTACATAAAAGCTCAGAAGACCCTTATGGAAAATTAACTTATTATAGTGTTAAAACTAGAAGTTCACTTTCACCTATATCAGCAAAACCTAATATGAGAATTGCTTCTGAGATTGAATCGATAAATAAACTTATTAAAGAACTTGATGGAAAAGATAAACCGAAAACAAGGATTTCTCATAAAAATTATAAAGAATTTATTAGAGAAATTGTGATAATACAAAAGTGGTGGAGAGGGATTTTAGCTAGAAAAAGGTGTAAGGAAATGAGAATAGTAAGAAAACCGAAAATTGTTAGGAAAATCGGGGGAAAAACTGGGAATTTAGGTGTTAGGAGAGTTTTACCTATGAAAGTTATATTAAAACCTATACCTGAAACTAAAGCTGAGAGTAAAAGTGAAGCTGTTGTATTAATACAGTCTTGGGTTAGGATGTGGAGTGCTAGGAAAAAGTTTATGATGAAGAAAAATGCAGCTATTAAAATACAAAAGTTAATAAGAGCAAGAAGGGTAAGAAAACTGTTCTTATTAATAATCGATGCTGCAGTGTTTATACAATCAGTTTTCAGAGGATATCGTGTACGTAAAGAGCTAAAATTAGCTAGTTAAATGTATATTAATGCCTATGGTGATTCGGAAACTCCCTCTTCAGCCTGTTTCTTTCAAAGGTGAGCTTAAAGACTTCCTCTACATCTCTATGATCGACCCAGAATCCAGTTCTTTTTTTACATCTTTCGGAATTTCCTTATTCGAGTCCTTAATCCGTCTTAAATCATTCCCAGACCTAACACAAGATACTTGGACAAGTATTAACACTTACCTATTATCTATAGAAGAATCAGCTAAAAAATATCATGTAATAAACCTTTATGAGAAATTTCATGAGCTTATAGACACATTATCCTCCTCAGATCGAAAAGACTCTATGGCAGTTTTTCAATCCTTTATTGAATCTGAAAACTTGTTATCTTTAGATTTCTGCTTACGGCTTTTATCTATGAATCTAACAAAAAACCCTTCTTTACTTAAAGGTAAAATCCGTAACCACGACTACATCTTATCAGTCCTAAGCCAAAAACTTAAAGTTAACGTTTTTTTAGCATTTAACAACAAATACAAGACTATAAAAACTTCAAACAAATCCCCACTTTTATGTTTATATCAAGTAAGCCCTGGGAATTTCGCTGTTTTATATCATCGAGCTGTAAAATATTTAGATGAAAAACCTGACCCTGTGCATATTGACCCTAATGGATTCCCATTTACTGATACTGATTGTGTTAATATAGAAAGCATGGAAGGTCCTTCAAGTATTTTAGACCTTATTGGTTTTTTATCTAATCAAGTTACATCAATAAACCCAATATTACAAAGACAATTAAGGAATAAAATTGATGCGGCTAGTAAAGAAATCCCTGCAATAAGTACTATTAATACCCTTATGTCACTTGTAGATCATAATTTATGCACACATAATGCACCTAATGTTATGGCCATAATACCCTTATGTCACTTGTAGATCATAATTTATGCACACATAATGCACCTAATGTTATGGCCAGCTGTGGGAAAATGCATTGTAAAGAATGTTTGAGTTTAAATGGAAAATGCTCTTGTGGGTATAATATTATTCAAACTGAACCTCAGAAAAATAATACTAGATCGAAATCTACTGGGAGGAATAGGAGTACTCTTGCTAGTAGGCTTAGTAGTGATGTTGTTGTTCATAAAGAAAAAATACCTTGTTCTGAATGCCGTAAAGCTTTAGATAATGAGGAATATGCTTTGATTTCGTGTAAGGGACATTATATTTGTATTAGGTGCAGAGCTAGGAAATTTGCTAAAGGATTACATAAATGCCCTTTGTGTCTTAGGGAATATACTAATGATGAGAAAGCTTTTTTATCAACACCTTTTGCATAAGTAATTGAATTACTAGTAAAATAATGATTTGGTATTTGAAGTTTTATTATTTGAAAATGCGGAGCATTTTCCCAGTTTTAAAACCCTGGTGTTATTTATTTTTCACATAGATTTTATAATTTTAAACACTGAATATTTTGTAAGAAGCCTTTAAAACGAAAAAATACACACAATTAACAGGGAAAAATACCAATGATATAACTTCCTATATATTAAAATAAACTAAATATCTAAAGGAAAAGACAGTCTGCATTAAGATCAGAATCAAACTGCGAGCAAGTTGCACACTTATTATCAATACATTTTTCATCAACATTTTCTTGATAAGTCATCCATCCTATGATAGGTTTTTCCATATCTAATAAGAAATTGCGTCCTCTAAGATTTGCTAAAATAAATTCTCTTGAATGATCCCCTTCCCAGTAATTATTATCCCAATTTTGTTCACTGATTTCAATTGAGTCAGAGTTAACTTTATTTATAATCCCTACATGGCCAGTTGGGCTATTTTCTGAACGCTTGTAAACAATAATATCTCCAGGAGATGGAGGGCATGGTCCACCATTAGGAATTCTGTATAATGGAATAGACTGGTTTTCATCAGTAGTTGAAGAAATATGGCTCAAATGCCAGATATCAGAGGCGCATTTAAGATCTGCGAATGTATATGATTTTGAAACAATCAACCACCTTCGGACATACTCAAGTGATTGCCATTTCACCCCTGAGTAGATGTTGTCTATGTAGTTAGACTCTTCTGATTCGTAGCTTAATTGCCCATTTGAATAGCTTGGCACATTGTTGTTTGAACCTAGCAAGGTGCCGAATGGGTTTTCATTTGAAGAAACTAATGATTGAAGCATGTACAATGAAAGAACAAACATATTTATAACTGAATGATATTACTTTTTATGTAAATAATGGAAGATTATTATACACATAATTGTATTTTATATATTATAAATGAATGTGATAACTAAGAGGTTTAATATAATAAAGGCTCTGTTAATCTAATTGCAAACAGTTTATATCTTAAAATTGTTAATATTATATACTTGATATATGAATTTTATATTTTCCATATAGATTAAAACATTGTTAACTATAAATTTACTCATATAAGCAGATAGATTATTTTCCTTTGTATTTTTAGGATAATTATAACTTATGCTGGAAATAAAATATTAGGATAAGTGTTAGGGCTGGGATAATCAGATTTGGAATGGGTTTATTCATGAAATGTTACGATTAAGTTTATAGGTTTAAAAATTATGCTGATTGTGATGATAAAAGTTTAGGCTGGATGATAAAAGGAAGAAAAGGTTTGTGTATTGACGATAAGTGTAGAATTCGGAACATAGGTTATTGGGTATTTTTTATCTCGTCTAATTAAAATAGCAAAATTCTAACTAAAATCTTATATATCGGAATTGAATATTGAAACAAAAAAAATTGAAAATACATAAAGCAAATTAAAACCTTAGTATCTAATACTCTAAACTACCTCTTGCATTCTTCTAATCAAAAATTCCATTCTTATAATTATTTACTTTACAATTTTTTTTTCTAATCTAAGCATCTCTCTAGTCTTCTCAAATAATATCAAAAATACACACTAATACAACCCAAAAAAATAAAATTCTCTAAACTCTCTATACAATAATAATAACAACACTTAACAAACTATTTTCCAAAAACAATCATAAAGCGAATAGTTTTTTTCTAAATATCTAACGAATTATTAACCTAGTTTTTCCTTGACTTGCTCTTTAATTTTCGTATATTGTTCTAAAACCAAAGATTGGAATGGGCCCAAAATATAATTGCTTGCTTTAAGTGATAGACCTAACTGAGGAAGGGCTAAAGCAATAAGAAGTACTATCCGTAGAAGGGTCCATAAGAAAAAATCTAGACAGGAAGAAATTTCTTGTATCACGATAAAGGCAATCCAATAAAAAATCCAGGACTTGAATTTGTCGTGATAATCTTCAGATGTGACTACAGTTGATTTGATTGTCATGAGCAATGGGTATGCTATTCCTCCAAGAATCTCTAGTAAAAATAACAAGAATTCTAATAGCATTTATAATGGATAGTAGAATATGCTTTTATTTTGGTATTTTTTTAGAGGTATTGGAGGATGGAAGATTTTATGATTGAAGATTAGGATTTTGTAGGGAATGATATAAATTTTAAGTGTGTTTTTTTTTGAGTTTTTACAAGGAATTTTAGATGATTTTGAATTTTAAGATGATTTTGGTAAGAATAAGATTTTTTTGTAAATTATATTGTTAGATCGTAGCTTAAGGATAAATTGTAGGGCGATTTTATTGTAGTTTAGGATGAATTTTTAGTTTTTCTATTAGTGCCTGAAGATGAATTAAATACTTTATGAAGAATTTCAAATTCAACCTTGATTCTCTTAGTATCAATAATATTTAAGAGCTCATAAACTTCTAATTATTAAACTATATCTCTAAGATTGCGAACAAGAATCTCATCATTAAATTCGCATATTGTTACTTTTAATCCAAAACCCTCAATAACAATTTTCAGATCATTACTCTCCAAACAATCAAACAGAAAAATATGAGGTTTTTCAAAATATTCACTTACAATTCTTACTGCATCTGATACTTCATAATTAAGTAATCTGCTAATATTCCCAACCCCTTCTAATACTTCTCCATTTTTAATAACACAACTTCTCGGTCTAGGATTATTACATACAACAATCCCTAAAGGTATTTTTAAGTTTTTATATGCATACAACGCAGCAATTTCAATATCAACACCCCAAAACACATTTTCTAAACCTAAAAGTAATGATCGTTCTATAGGTTCTTGTGTTAAAATATTAATTCCACATTTCTCATATTTACTAACAAAATCCATTATTGCGCTAATTGATGAACTATTATTGAAAATTTCTTCACGAATATCTTCAGTAAACATAATCATATTATCCTGATATGCGATAACATAAGCAAACTGATTACATAAAGTTGATTTAACATAAAAACTATGTATCGGATTTTGGGGTATTTTTATTATTGGTCTTAATACTATAACTCTATATATAACAGATTTGCTATATACCCACGAAAAGCTATTATCAAATTCAACTTTTAAAATAGTAGTTGATGGGCATAGTAATCTATAAATCAAAGGCCCTGTAGACTGTACATTTTCTTCATGTAAGACAACTTTATCATTAGCTGTATCGATAATATTAAAATTTATGCTTTGAGATTCAAGTTTAAATGCTGAATATAATATGCAACCTGGCTCAACAGCCATAAGTATTGAGTATTTTTCCCCAGCTTCCACATTAGCATGTAATGGAAACCCATCATTAATCTTACAAGTCTCTAGTTTCATATGTAAAGTTTGTGGTTTCCTAAATGTTGAATCTAAAAAGTAGCAATTAAGTTCTGATTTTATATACATTTTTATACCCAACTCAACTTCTGGACTATTAAACAACCCATATAAAAATTTCGATCCTGCTGTAATACTCTCAACATTCCCAGTTTTATATATTCCTTTCAACAAAAACACTAAACTTGGGAGCATTTTAACCCTTTTATGGGCGAAAATACCCCATATTTTCGGGACAATTTTCATCAAATTTTGGCTTATTAAAATATCCGCTTCTAATATAATTTGAATGATTTTCCATAAAGTCTTATATGTTTTCTTATGAAGTGTATAATAAATCAACGTACTTGGTTTATAATCTTGTACAACCCCAGATACTTCAATACTATAGCTTGGGTATACAAGAAAAGTACTAAGAAAATTGAATACCTGAACATAGAAATCTAAAGTTTTTAAAGATTTAAAAGCTGAGAGAACTGGGTCAAACGAGATTTCGAAATTTGTAAACTGATTTCTATAGCTTGGAAAGTTGCAGAATATCATAATAAGATATTCAATACCATGAGTATCCCCATTATTTATATGAATAGATGCCATTTCAAGTTCTTCTTCATTTGTTGTGCATTTGTATTTTTCTATAGCTTCATTTACAGACTCTAATTGATTGGATTCTAAAACTTTTTCCCCTGAGATTTTGCTTAGTAAATTATGGACTCGGTATTCGATTTCATCATTTAACTCACTACCTTGAATAAGTTCTCCAGATGATAAAGCATCATTTGCTAAGATGATTAAAAGGTTTAAATCTGTTGTTAGACAGTTTTTTAATATGAATATGTAAAGATGGACTAATCCTAGGATCTTGTCTATTGAAGCTGTGGATGTGAGTTTTCTTAGAGATTTTAAGGATTTGAGATCGATTTGTAGAGGATGGGTTAGGAGAAGGAAACTTTCTAGCTTTGTTTTGTTGTAGTTGGAAGTTAGAGAATCTAGGAGCTGCTGAAGTGGACTCTCTGACATCTTTATATATTAGAGTTGGGGAGGGTATTGGAGATGAGTTTATATGGATTATTTTTAGGTAAAGGATTTTTATCAAGATTTTTAGTTTTTTAGAGAAATTGTATTATTGTTGTCAGATATAAGGGTATAAAAGTATAAAATTATAATTATTAGAATTGCAGAATATAAAAATATATGTATAAAAACTGCATAAGATTCAAAATACACATGAAAAAAAAAAAAAAGATATAAACTATGATATTATATTAAACAAGCTTAATTATATTCAAATAGTATACAAAATTAGGTGTATGTTTTTATCATGTGCGCTGTTTTGCTATATATAATTTCGGTTTTTATTACATAAAGTATACAGCATTTTATAATAAACCTGGAGCTTCTACTAATAATTTTGCTATCTATATAAAAGGTTAATTGAGAATATATATACTTTTAGCTTTCTCTAGTTTTTCAAGAACCTGCTGAGCTGATGGGCGCCGTTTAGGATTATACCTGCAACAATCCTTTATAATCTCTGCAATCTCTAGCGCCGTTTAGGATTATACCTGCAACAATCCTTTATAATCTCTGCAATCTCTGGGACAACATTTTCAGGTACAGGAATAGGTTTTTTATTGAAAATCTCAAAGAAAATGCTATTTGCTTTGCTACTTGAAATATAATGCCAAGGGCGTTTATTACTGAATATTTCTATAATCAAGCATCCTAAAGCCCAAATATCAACTTCAACACCGATTGTATCACTTTTTGAATTGTCAAAAAGTTCTGGGGCCATAAAACGAGTAGTTCCAATACATATAGTAGTCATTGATTCTTCAGTTTGAATAAAACTTGAAGAAAATCTTGCAAGGCCAAAATCAGCAATTTTTACATTAAGGTTGTAGTCCATAAGGCAATTTTCTGGCTTTAAGTCCCTGTGGATAATTGGAGGTTCATTAGAATGTAAATAAGTAATCCCTTTACACAACTGTATAGCAATATTAAACCTCTCACTTAACGTAAGTTTTTTCACTTTATTCTTATGAATCGCATAAAATAACGTCAAATTCGGTACCAATTCTGTAATCAAGCATAAATTCGGTTTATCAATACAAATGCCCATAAGCAGCAACAAATTCGGATGTCTCACTTGTGTAAGTACCTGGAGTTCCTTAGCAAATTTCTTCATTTTCTTATCAGACTCGCTATACTCAGTCGAAAACTGCTTTATCGCCACTTCACTTCCTCTCCATTTCCCCTTATAAACCAAGCAGCTTGATCCTTTGTTAATAATTTCCATCATCTCAAGTTCATCACCTTTAATAATTGGCACTTGGGACTCTTCAAGTGTTTTTTCAAGTAAAAATATTTTCGCACTTTTTTCAGAATCCACTTTAGTCTCTTTAGATACTTGTGTTGACACTTGATCTCTAACTGGAGAAATATCATCATGAGTAGGTTTTACCAGATAATCCTCCATGTTAAACTGTTCTAAAATACCTTCCATGCCTGTAACTTTAATTTCTAAAGCTAGATCGTATGGGTTTTTTCCTGATGTATTTTTTAAGTCTTTTCGGGCATTATATTTTAATAATAAAGCTACTATATCTGAGTTTTGTAACTCAACAGCTATGTGGAGGGCGGTTTGACCATAAATGTCTTGATCGTCAACTGAAAATTTGAAAGTTTTAGAGTCTCGGAGGAGTTTCCAGGTAAAATCATAGAATCCAAGCTCGACTGATCTGTGGAGGATTGTCCTACCTTTATCTAAGGCTGGCATGAGCACAGCGTTACGGACGTAACAGTATTTAAACAGTTTAATTTGTCCTTTTTCTAGAGATGCTCGTAAAATTGAGATACCGTTTGAACTTATTTGATTTACGTTTTTTTGGATTTGAAGGCTTTTGATAGCTTCGTCCTCTTGGCCTTGATTGATAAGACGAAAAATCTGCGATTGTTGATTTCCCATTATAATTCTTTTATTTTTTCATTCATTATTATACTAGTAATTTTTTAATCTTTGATTTTTTTAAGTTTATTCTAACTATTTATTCATTAACCTAAAATAGTATTTACCATCTATATCTTTGTAAGATTTAACATTTATGCCATACTTATTTTACTCTTCAATCAAAACATTTTTTAACCACAATTTTTCTATTTTAACAACTGCATATCCACCTTCACTTTTTTTATTAAATTTTCCAAGTTCGACTATTTCAATTTCAATTTCTTTTTATCTTTATATTGAAATCAAATATATATTTTTTTTAATTGAACTCTACCATTTGTTTAATAACCTTAAAAGTGATTAAGATTAAACTTGGATAATCGACTTTTTTATTTAATCCTGATTTTTTTCTATCTTGACGACCTTCAGAACTTAAAAAATGTTTAAGATTTCTAAAGAATTTTTATCTTTGAATTTTATGAATTCAGTTGAGGAGAAAATTTATTATATAACTTCAAAATTTTATTTTTCAGGATTTATAAGTTGAAAACTAAGATTTCATTAGTTTTGTCAGTTGGGATTCAGGAAGTTTATGATGGAGGAGCGTTTAAAAATCCATTTTTATATATAGAATAAACTGAGGAATAGTTTTTAAAAAGATAATTTTTTGTGGGAGTTTACAAAGATTTATATTTGCGAAGCTGAAGAGTATGATAAAAATCTGATCACAAAACGAAAAACTTTATTCTAATAAGTTTCATAAATTAAATAAAGAAATTAGCGTGAAAAGTAAATTCACATATAAAAAAAAATATCGATATTCCTAGATATGTTTTAAGACCAGAGGAATAACATAATTTTTGAAGTTTTAATATGAAAATTGCCATTTATGTCTAAAAAATAAGTATTTTTCCATATATTTCTATTGATGAAACTGGTGAAATAATATGAAATTAGTTATTGTAGTACTCTTAGCTATTGGAGCCCTCGCCAATACCCCACTCCCATCAGAAAATATGATTACCCTTGGTGGTCCTTGTGGTGGTTCAAATCCTTTATTTGTTGTAACAAGTTTTACAGTCAGCCCATGGCCTGTTACCGCTGGTGAAATCGTAACTTTTTATATGACTGGAGTGTTTAGACAAGCTGATAGAATGAGTCAATTAAAGATTGCAACTCAGTATGAAAGAGGCCAAATCAACTATATTAATTGGGACATTGACACTAGTTATAGTGCTGGGCAAACTGCAACATTTAGCTATGGACTTCAAATTGGAACCTTCCCAGGGACATATACTGAAACTTTCACACTTAGTGATGGATCTTCAACTTTTATAGCTTGTTGGACATTCCAATATACAGTTTAGATAAATAAGAAAATGATCCTTAAAAGATAATTTTGTGGAAAGGTTTTTATAGTTAATAATGCTTTTTAGGGTTGAAAAATTGTTTGATATGAAGAAAATTGTATGAATATTTATGGAATAAGATTTTTAAAGAAATTAAGTATAGGATAAGTTAATATTGTAAGGATATTTATAAGATAGGTTTATAATTTATAAGGGAAATCTTACCATAACTATAACAACAACAAAAAAAACATAATTATCATCCCACACCTATAAAAAGCAAAAAAACCTAATAATACCGTAAATTAATCATCAAACCAAAACCTTAAACTCATAAAAAATCTTATCTTATGATAAAAAGCTATATAATTTCCCATAACCCATTTCCATTTCCATAAACCTAATATCATTTATTTCATATTTTCAATAACCTAATTTATCTAATAATCTTAACCTAACTATTATATCTATTCTGAGTCTTAATAACCCAAACATGATCCATGCAACTAACATCAGGTGAGCTATAATGTTCATAATACAAGTGAGTATTATTATAAACAATAAGCCTTCCATATCCATAATCATTACTCCAAAACTGTGCCCAGTCTTGTGGTGTAGGACTAGTAGGATCATTATGTCCCTCATAATTCCCAGCATTACCATTAGTAATATAAATAGGAGCTTTAGGGCCAATATGAATATTAGGTCCATCGTATTCGCTTGGTACAGTTAAATTCTTATAAATCGCCGCTTCTCTTTCATAGTTATGCACATGAGCTTGGAAATAAAGATCTACTCCATTTTTATAAAAAACATCATCTAAGTTCTTTTGGAGCATTACAGCATCAGGTCCACAATCTCCATTGCTTTGTAATAATGGTAATTCCCAATTAACAGAGCAGTATAAAGGATGATGGCTTAAAACTATAAGCCAAGGTCTAAGTTCTCTATTATTATTAGCTTTATTCAAATCATCTAAAAGCCAGTTCATTTGAGTAATTGCCGTAACATTAGAATCATCAAAATATACCTCAGTATTCATCATGATAAAATGTGCAGGACCCATATCAAATGAATAAAAATAACTGGTCCCATTATTCGCTTCATTCAAAGGCATATTAAATCTAGTCTTATAATGAGTGAAATTTTTATGTCCTTCATGGTTTCCAGGTAGGGTCATATAAGCAAAACTCGTAGCAATAGGTTCTATAATATTAAGCCATCTATCCCCAACACGGCCATTTTCATTATGAAGATCATAAGCAAAGTCCCCGACATGTAAAATCCCATCAAAATCTCTGATTTTGCTTTCCTGCGATAACAAATGTTTTGTATAAACTCCATTATGCCCTGTTCCCCAATCACCTATAATAATCATTTCAACTTCTTTAGTATTAAAAGGTGCTGAATAGTCAGGAGTTCTTCCGCTGAACACATAAATATCGCTCCAAAATAATCCATCACCTACTGAGTACTCATAATAACAATTTTCATTAAGTCCTGTAATGACTCCTGTATGGATATATTGTATTCGGGTTATTGTTTGACCTTCATTAAATGATATTGATGAACCCTGAATATTTGTCCATTCTGTAGGGTTTGCAATGCTATTACAGAGAATTGGACGGTATGAAATCACTGATGACACTGGCAAATATGTCACCCACATGGCTCGCATTTCACCTTCATTTTCGGTCCATGATAAGTGAATTTGCTCAGGATAAAGATATCCTGCATATACAGTTGACGCTATGAGAAATACGCAGAGCATTTTATTCTTAATATTCGGTCAAAATTTACTCCCCATTAAAATTATTTCAACATATTTAATCAAATAATTAAACTTCATCCAGCTACCTATCAGCATTTAAACTTGGCCGAAAGATTAACAGCACTAAAAAGAGACAAAAATTCTCTAAGATTGAGAAAACTATCTCTATCTTCATCATATTTCTCAAACAGTTCCTCAATCGATTCTTGAGTCAAAACTTCCTCAAGGCCAGCTTTTAATTCTCTTAAATCAACCATCCTGTCTTTATTTGTATCAAACCTATCAAAAATTTCTGTCAAAACTTTCCTATCAATTTTCTCAGCCCGCTTATTAATTACAGTAAAATTCTTAAGAACAAGTCCAGGGTATTCAAAATTAAGCCCTTGTTGTTTAATAAAACTATATCTTTTTAAACATAAACTTGGGTTTTCTTGATATTTTCTTCTGAAAATCATAAAATCTTTTAAAGTTAATTCAACTTTAAGCTTGAAATGATACTGGGCATAAAAAGCTGTGGCAATTTTTTGGAATTTCGCGTATTTAATCATAGTATCGTAAAGGTTACTGGCTGTTGATTTCTGAAATCTATTACAACTTTCAGTGAAAATGTCGAGGTAATCTTTTTTTGTAGGTTCAGAAATGTAAATTGTTGGTAGATTACCTTGGGTTGAAATAGTGCGTTTATGTCTTACTGTTCTTGTTATACTATTTCTTTGGCTTACAAATCTTATTGGTTTGATTTTTGAATCTTTAGGGGATTTTGATCCTTTGAATAACTTGAAAAGGACTTGGTTACTTCTAACCCATTTTATTAATCTGCTTAGGATTTACTCTGTACTTATTATTTGACCGTCAAAATTACTATCAGCATTTTTGAATACTTCTGCTAGATAATTTTCATCAATGGTATTGAAATATTTAATATTACCAGTAGCGATTTTTATTCCTTTTAAAAAACACTTACACATAATCCTCATTTCATCTTTACTTAATTTATTCGAGTGGTCAAAATCATACACCAGCATTGCAAGCTCGACTTTTTCTTCAATATCAGTCATTGAATAAGTTATAATAACAGCAAGTAATTCAAGGAAACTTATTGTCTTACTCTGTGGATTCGAAAAGAATTTAAACACTAAATCCTGATATAGTTCAATTTGTGAATGCCTTAATATCTTCCCAAGCTCAATCATAGTCAGGTTGATTTGAGGTGAAAAATGCGTATCGTAAGTGTTGAAAAAACTTTTTACAGCGATTTTTTTCCATTTTGTCAAAAAAGATAAAGACTCTTGGATAGGTGTGAGGAGTGATGATTGCTGTGATGAGTAAGGGTTGATTAAATTTCCCATTATTATTATGATAATAATGGGTATTATTATGTTTTAATAGAATGTGGATTTTTAATAATAGACTTTATATGTATTTTTATAAGGTGCTAATTTTAAAAAAAAATTATAAAAATAAACAACTTTGAACTAGAATAAAAAGTATTGTGAATTAGAAGAAATTTACTATAATGAATAGAGAATATTAATTGAAAATATGGAAAATATGTTTTGATTAGTGAAAAAGTGTTTTGACTATAGAATAAATTTTTTTATTATGTAAAAAAATTGTCGTTTTAGTTGTTGATTTTGAACATTTTAAGCGAGTTTTTGCAGTTTGGGCAGTTTTTTTCGGGGTTGTTGGAGTTGTTTAGCCATTGGTCTAAACATTGGGGGTGGTATATATGCTTGCAGGGTGTTACAACTATTAAATCTCCTTCGTTTATAGCAACTAAGTCTATAACGCAAATTAGTTCTCCGAGGGTTTTGATGGATTTTTCGTAGTTTTGTGGCTTTATAGATATAAATGCTTCTAATTCATAGTTCTCCCTTCTCAGCCTCTTGCATTTTCTAATTTTCACAATTATTATGCTATGTATAATTTACCATACTATCAACAAAGTAATAGGGAAAAGTATCGCCACCAAAATAATATAAACATAAACGAAACTACCTCCTGTCTGATCTTCACAATCAGATTCTTTCAAACATTTCGCATTACAATTACCATCTGATATCATAAAATAATAACAATCCTCAACAATCTCAAGACATGCTAATTGTGAATATCCACATGAAGAACTATTACATCCATTATAACATATTCCTGAATTAATTTCTTTATATTCACATTTTGAATCACATTTATTAATACATCCATTATTAGGGTTTTCTGAACTTAAACAATATATTTCATTTAGCCATAAATCTGACCAATAATATTCAATATTATTTATTATATAAAAACCTGTGTTTATATTTTTCATAACTTGAGTTTCTAAAAGGTCGTAATTAAGCCCACTTGTGTATCCAAAATCTTCAGCTATTTTTTGAGAACATGATAAAGTATAGTTGTTTGAACAGTAGGCTATAAGTTTGATTAGGTATTCTAGGAATAGGATTAAGGGAGTATCAGATGACGAAATACTGTTGTAGAAACTTAGAGATAAAATGCTATTATTTATGATTGTAGATCCATTTGATTGTTCAGTTCCATATGAGCAATAATAATTAGAATTGTGAGTAATACAGTCTTGTGATATACTCATGTTTTCAGAATAGTTTAGATAAAGGATAGAAAATTCGAAGTTTGACCATGAAATATTAAAAATATCATATAAGTATTTTATGCCTTGTATATAATTCTCATCAATTTCATAATAGCCAGATATTACTAATTGAACTTGAGGGACTTTAGTTTGAATGATGTCATAAGTATAAGATGCTAAAATACTATCAAAAAAAGCGAAATATGAAGTATAAATATAACGCGGAATCATCAAAGTAACAATATTATAGTTATTTGGCTCAGAATAGTTTTTAGGTATCATCACATAATCAACTGTATCATTTAAAGACACAAGTATTATAAGTTTTGCCCCTGAAATATAAAACTCATAAGCTAGTTCAGAGTAATAACAATTAGGGTAATTTAAAACTAATGGGAAAATATTTTCTGAGTACCTTTTGGTAGGCTTACAATTATTTAGCCTAACCTCAGTAATTTTGCCATAAATTGAATACAAACCTGGACTTCCAAAAGCTGCAAGACCTATATCAAAATGCAATAATGATAAGCTATCTGGACTATGTATCTTGAAAATACTATTTACCCCTAAGAAAACATATAAAATAAATAACATTTATTAATCATAAATAAACATCTTGTCAAATTATGTCAAAATACTTGCAAAGAACATAGTCATCCTAACACTTTCATCAGGCTTAATAATACTAAAAATACTTTGAATAGAACTTCCACTATTTTTCATGCTCCCCAAGATGAATTCATTTACAGTCTCTTCAACCCTATACTACCAAACTAGAGTTAAGGAGTTTGGTTTGAATTTTTCCTTGACCTCCAACTTCCTCCTCTTAATCCTAATAATTTTCTTCATATTTTACTGTTTATCAAAATCTTCATTTTTACTATCAAATCTTAGTTGAGGGTTCCTAAAAAACATATATTGAATTCCATTTTTGTAAAGCTTTAATAATCAAAAATCCTCATCACCTTCAATTTTACCCTAAACATCATATTTCTAAAAAATAATATCAAAAATATCTTATAATCTCAACCTTAAACCATAAAAGTATCCTTTATCTACACACTAAAAACCCATCTTATAATCTCAACCTTAAACCATAAAAGTATCCTTTATCTACACACTAAAAACCACAATTCATTTATATAAATCAACTATTTCCTAATATTCACCACATCATAAAAATTATAATAAATTACTGCTTGCAAAATCCAAAAAGTGTTGTCTGTTTCACTTGTTTTTTCACCAAAGGTATCGGCATAGGGTTAATAACTAATTCTTCTTCACTAGTATAATCTTCAGTAATAAGCCTTCCCCTATCATCCAAATACTCCCTAGTCTTAGTAATCTTTTTTTTTGTCACAATAGGCATTCTTGGTTCAAAAACCATACAACTACTCAAAACCTTACTTTTTTTACAAGGTCGCACCTTCAAACTTTTTTCTTTTAATTCTTGACATTCATCTTTAATCTCTACAAAATCTAATTTTTTTCTATCATCATCATCACTATCTTCCTCTACAGCATAAACATTCTTATTAGCCAAAATATCATTAAAATCCTCATTTTTAACTTTATGTGGATAAGGTGTATCATTTCTCATAGCTTTTTTTTCTTTAAAACTCATAACTGGAGTTGAAATTTTTGTATCTATTTCCTTCTTATCAATTTCCATATATTCTTTATTTTCATAAGAGTTATCTTCTGTTTTCATCTCAATATCAAGATTCTCATTTTTAAGTGTGGGATTTGGGTTTTTTTCAATTATGCTTGCAAAAGATATGGTTTTTTGTTGGGTTTTTTTATTTCCTTGAGTGAGTATTGTACTTTTAATAGGAGCTGGTGGGATGATTGTTGAAATAATTGATGCATTTGATGTAACTGGGGGTTTATTTGAAGTTTTTATAGGAGCTTTAACTGTTGAACTTTGTTGATATGGACTTGGGACTATAAATTTACGTTCAGGTTGAATGTATATGCCAATATTAGAAGGAGGATAGACAATAGTTTCATTATAAAAACTATCTCTGTTTAAGAATTCTATTTCAAAAGCATTGATTATATAATCTTCTAAGAATAAAGCATAGAGGTTGGATTTAGGAGATTTCTCACTTGTAAAGACCACTTCGGATCCTGTGAAAATTGAATAGATTTTTTTTACTCCTTGTGTCTGGGCTAGGCTTTCTAGTACTTTTTGCGATTCTTTCATGCTTGTGTTTAATTGTCTTGCGAGAATATTTTTTGATAAATAGCCTATATCTTGGAGGATTGTTTGAGCTTTTTCCCGCTCTGACATTTATACAAGGATTTATTTGTGAATGGACTGATGATATTTTGAGTATTTTTTATTTAGAGGATTAAAGTGAGTTTATGATTTTAAGTTTCAAGAATTAAAGGTGAAGTTATTAGATTATGTCTACTTATTGTATAAACATATGGGAAAATATGCATTATTTTGAGTAATATAAATAATAAGGTAAGATTAAGGTGCTTTTTTGTATCATATTTTGTTTTATTATGAGAAATTGATAGACATAATGATGTGATTCAATTAAGATATAAAAACTATTTGAATCAAGCCTTGATATGATTATAAAACTTACTCTTTATATAAAATCCTAAAATAAACTAAATATTGGCTATATTTTTTATATAAAACTCTATTCTTATTGCTTTTAACTATTTCCGACATCATTTCTTAATTTTTAATGCATTTCTAAACTTATACAGCATCTTTCTATATTAAGTTTCTTAGAATTAGGATTTAAATTTTTCAGATTTAACAGCAACTTATTGTTATATTTCATCCTTTACTCATTCCTAAGCATATCTCCATGAAAAAAAAAATAATCAGAAGATATCAATTCCAATCACAAGCAATCCAGTTCTTAATAAACCCAGAATTCTTCATCCCTTCACCAAAAAAAAAAATTTTTTAAAACTAATTTTCATTATTTACTCATAGCCTTCTTCTTCAATAATCCTTTCAAATTCCTCTTTTGAAATTCTCACAATAAAAGGCTTGTTAATTTCTTCATCATTCAAATCTTTTAACGAATACCCACAGTTTTTTAATGTTAGAAACTGCTTAGAAGCTTCTTCATATTTTTCAATTCCAATTTCGTCTATTGCATTTTTTAAAGAAATTTTTGTTAATAAATCATGAAATTTTTCTAAACATTGTTCTTCATCTTCAGGCCATCTATCATCAAATTCATAAATTTCAGTGAAGTACATTGGACATCTTTTATCGTTGTATTGCCAGCCGATGTTATGATCATAAATAGATACACCATCATCATCTTTATCACAATCATTTTCAGAAAGTCCGCAAAGGTAACACCATTTTGTTTGGCATTTTGAACAAGTCATATGAGTGCATTGCTCATCTTTTCTTCCAGATAAGTTGCATTGTGGGCAGTCTCTTTTCTGACCTTTTTCAATAGCTTTTTCCAAAACAACTTTAATCTGGTTTAAATCCGCACATACAAAATGATGATAAATTCCATTTGATGCTTTCAAAGACTCTTCATACTGCTCTTCATCATCATCTTCATCTAAATTTAACTGTTTAATCATAAGATCTTCCAATTCATTATAATCTTGATGATGCTCAGACTTAGGCATTATCACAGATTTATGACAATAAATGCATGATATTTTTCTACAGGCTCCGCTTTTGCAATAGAAAAAATTCGCAGAAGAGCTTTTGAGCCAAATTTCGAAATATTGACAAAAAGGGCATCTCCTAGTTTCCTCATCTTTAGTTAGCTTAGAATTTATCATATAAAGCTGATAAGTTTCAATTTGATTTCTGTTTAGTTGCCGCTCAAATATTAATGAAGGTATTTCTTGTGAGCAAGTTGGGCATTTCGCTGGTAAATTTTGCAAAGGATCTTGAAAAGTATAAGATACAAAATTTATAGTGCATTCAGGACAAATGCTATGATTCTGTATACAAATTATGCCAATATGATCTTTTTCAAGTGTTGTATTACATGATATACAGTAATCTTTTACTTTTTCTTTAAGACTAGACATTTATAAGTATATATAATTTGAAAATATGTAGAACTTATTCATTATGGGGGACTGTACTTTTTTTACAAAAGCAATTTATCTTAACAAAGTACTAAGACAGTATATAATAAANTTTTTTTACAAAAGCAATTTATCTTAACAAAGTACTAAGACAGTATATAATAAATATTCGTGTAATTTTCATTAGTTTGTGTATAAACTTAAGGATTTAATTTAAAAAACATATTGAATCGAGAATATAATCTCTAGTATTTTTCAAACATTTAGGTCAAACTTGTATATTATAATGTAATATATATTTTATGATTGACATATCATAATATATCTAAGAATAAAATGCTAATCTTTACTATATACATTAAAATAACATATGAGGTTTAGTATGAAAATCAATATCGACAAACAATTTTTAAATTTTTCAGTATTAAAAACCTCACACATCTAGTTAAATTGTATCTAAAAATAAAACTCTACAACAATTTCAAACTCCATACAAATTATAATGAAAACTGCTTAAAACATACAATCAAATTACATTTTTTAGTTTGCCAAATATACACATAATCATATTTTTTCAAATAACTTCTAAGAATTACTATAAAAATATTTTTTACCTTATAAATAAATCTCATTATAAGTATTATATTTAAAAACCAAAATTTATATCTTTATCAAATAAAATCTTAGCTATCAGTCCTGATACATTTTTATTATAAGGAGATATTTATTCATTTTCACTAATCATAATAAAGTAATAATCTTATCTAAAAAATATTTTTAAAATGCTTATATAAGTTAAGATTATATAATTAGACTATAATGTTCAAGGTTGTTTAATAAAAAAGTTGTATCACAGTAATTTAAAACTTTTTTCGAAATTTTGTATAAACATTACTCAAGAAAACAAATTTATACTTTGTATAAAGATATTTAATGCAGATATAATAATTTCGTGTTTTTTTTTGAATTGTGTCAGAAGATCTTAAAGATACGGAGGATCATGAAGAATAAATTCAGGTTACGAATAAATTTTCTATCATATTCCAATACTCAAATCAACAAAAGATTTATTGTTGAAAATGCCTTATAAAGGTATAATTAAGATTTCTTTGAGATAAAACTATCTAGTGATTTTATTATTCCTTTTAGAATTTTTATACATAAGTTGTTGTTGAATAAGTCTGCTTCAATGGGTTCGCTAAAACTTATATTCATAAAAAGGATATAAATCATTCCTAATTATATATAAGCAATTTCCACACTACGCATTTTCCCTTATATAATCTTTTAGCATACCCTTCTTCAATTTTCCAAGCAAAGTATTCCCAATCCCGAAACTCCACTCTTAATCATCATAACCTCCATATGTATAACATCCTCAAGTTGTAACCAAAGCATCACATAAACATTCTTCCCATATCCAATTAATCCCATCAGCCTCAATCCTAAATCATCCCTAATCTCTTCTTTTTCCTCTGTTTTTTTTTCCATGACCAATTATAGACTTGAATCATTATCTAGCCGAAACTCTCTCATCCTAAACAATTTCTCAAGCCTAAAAAACCTTTTAAAATCAACATTTCCAGCATACAAAGACTACTTTTTTTCTTATCCAATCTTTAATAATCATACATTCTCTTTTACTATTTTTATCTCTCCTTTAAATTCACCTTTTAGTTTTTTCCCTTAAAAATCACTTATCTCAAGCCCGCAAAATGATTAATTTGAAATTGTATTATCTAATTTAACCTTATGTCAAGTATACACATCTAAAAATAATGGCTATTATATTATTAATGGACCAACAAAGAAAAATCTCTTTAGACGAAACTGAGCCAGGGATATGCTACCTGGGTTGTTTTAATGATCATAATTTAAGAAAAGCAATATCAAAGCCTGAGTCTTTAAAAACAATTCGTGAAATATTAGCACTTTTTAGAACAAAGTCCAAAAAGCTCCTTAAAAAAGAATATGTTCGCACTCATATAATCAGACTGTTTAAAAAAGCAGTTCGAGAAGTCTTTTCATCAAAAAAGCTTTCTAAAAAAACTTTAAAACAATTTGAAAGCTTATCCCCAAGTCAAATTAAAGCTTATGAAAGGTTTACTACATTTATAAAAGATTATAAGGAAAACCTAGAAAATCTTGTTTCAACTGAAGCTGGGCCTATTACTGATGGTAAATCTAAACGTGTAACCTTAGTTAAAACCATTGCTAAAAGTTTTAATGACAATTTTATTAAAGAATATTTTTCCAAAAGTATAGTCAGAGATTCATTCTCTTATTTTATAGACTATATATTCGCTAAAGAAGATTCTTCTGAATTAGTGAATAGTCTTAAATATTTTTGCTGTTTTGAACTAGAACATGATGAAAAATGCACTTCAAAATGGCTTAGACTCAAGGAATTTTATCAAGTTATAATGATTGAAGAACTTAATATTGTTGATAATTTACACTCTTGTGATGGTTGCTACGAGAGTGATTTTCAATATACTTTTTTCGATTATAGTTATCATGATGAGAGGGTGATTGAAGACTTTGAAGATGTTTTGGACTAGACTGAATTAATTAAATACAAACTAATTATTTAGTTTTGATTATGATTGATTTTTTGATTACCTTTTTGTGATTTGTGATTTTGGAATTTGGAATTATAGTATCAAATTTACTGGTTTGATACTTTATTATGTTATAAGATTTATTGAATTATTATGATAGTATATAAAAAGTATAAAGCTATTTTGGTTTAATAGATTTCTACCAGTAGATAAAAATATTAGACTTTTCTTGACTTACTTCGGCTCGATTCACTGTAGAAATATTTTTTCCAGAGGTTTTGTATAAGCATATCCCTTGAGCTTGGTTACCCTTCAATTTTGATTCATTTTTTATCTTCTTATCCTAAGTGAGAATGAAATTTAGCTTGAGATGATGATATTCTAATATTTTTTTTCAAAAGTCAAGCCAGGAATAAAGATAAGAACTTTTAAAATAGAAGGATCTTTATCTATGTTATTTCTTGGTATGCATTAATATTATTATTACTTTATTTGATAAGAGGATATAAGGTAAGATAGAGTAGAATGTATAGACAAAGTGTAGATATTGAAAGATTTTTTATTTTATTATGATGAAGATTTTTTTTATGAAATATGAAGCAAATTAGTATTAGGATAATTCATGCTTGATGGAATCTTATGCGGGAAAAATTATCTCTTTGTAATGAGTTTACTTTAAATATGAGTAAAGGGTAATGGCAAAAAAATATTCGGAAAAATTGTATTGAGAGAAGGTATGCATATATGAAAATAAGTTGAAGAATGCTGAAAGTATGACTTTTATAAGATTAAATCTAAATAAAGTATTTACTTTCATAAACTTCTTGATATAAAAAATTTAATTCAAACTACTTAGCTAAAAATAAAATTATGAACTATTATATATAAGATATAAAATCTGATTTTAAACATACAAAATGATGGTTCTTAATATCAAAAATAGCATTTATTACTATTTGCTTTCTAATATATTTCCATAATATACACATAAAGATAAAGTATGGGCATTTCTGAGATAATTAAAATGCTGATAAAATATATAAGACAAAATAAATCATTACAGAATTTCCTTTATAAGCCTATCTTTCGTTAACAGATCTTAATAATAAAGCCCATCCAAACAAACTTTAACCTAATCATATTTTCCATAGCTAAAATATACAATTTCATCATAGTTGTACTCATAAATTTCTTATTTTTATCTTCATATCTCTTTTCCTGTTACCAAAAACTCTTCAAAAAAGTATTTCTGTCAATAAACACAATTTATTGCCTTTGCCATCTCAAAAAAAAAAACCAAATCCTAGTATATAGTACTTTATAGGGAAAATAAACACTATTTTTGTATATATCAAAAAATATCAGATACCATTTGTGATGAAAATTTCTTATTTTCAACAAAGCTATATTTATTTTTATCTATAACCTAGTTATTTTTGAATTTAGTGAAATATATTGTGGCTAATTCAAGTTAGTATAAAAATTCTTGTTGGTATTTAGTAGAGAAAACTTAGAATTTTTTGAAATATAGTAGAGTAAGATAGATTGGAAAGAATGGTTTATAAATGGTTAAGCTAATATTGGTTTTATTAGGACTAGCCTTTGCTTGTGATATGTCATGCTTGAATGCATGCAATTCATCAAATGATATAGTTTGTTTGAAGTCTTGTAAATGCTCAAGTGCTGACTTTAAATTGAAATTGGTTGATACTGCAGCAACAGGAGAGGTCGCTACTGAAAGTGGGACAACTGGAACTACAGATGCTGCAACCACTGGGACAACAGAGACTGGTACTAGTGAAACAACAGTGACTGGAACAACAGAGACTGGAACCACAACTGAGACTGGGACAACAGAGACTGGAACTACAACTGAGACTGGGACAACTACTGAGACTGGAACAACCACTGAGACTGGGACCACTGAAACTGGAACAACCACTGAGACTGGAACAACCACTGAGACTGGGACCACTACTGAGACTGGAACAACCACTGAGACTGGAACAACTACTGAGACTGGAACAACCACTGAGACTGGAACAACCACTGAGACTGGAACAACCACTGAGACTGGCACTACCACTGAAACTGGAACAACTTCTGAGACTGGGACTACTGAAACAGGTACCACCACTGAGACTGGAACAACAACTGAGACTACTGAAACAGGCACCACTGAGACTGGAACCACTGCTGAGACTGGAACCACTGAAACAGGTACCACTGAAACAGGAACCACTGAGACTGGGACAACTGAAACAGGTACCACTGAAGCAGGCACCACTGAAACAGGAACCACAGAGACTGGAACTGAAACTGAAGTAGAGACTGAAACAGAAACTGAGACTGAAACTGAGACTGAAACTGGCACTNAAAATGAGACTGAAACAGAAACAGAAAGTGGTACTGAAACTGGCACCGAAACAGAAAATGAGACTGAAACAGAAACAGAAAGTAAAGATTCAGAAAGTAAGGGCGAAAGTGGAAAAGACGAAGAAGGTGGAGATAAAGATGAAAAAGGAGAAGGAGAAGGAGAAGGAGAAGGAGGAGAAGGAGAAGGAGAAGGAGAAGGAGAAGAAAAAGAAAATAAAGACAGTGAAAATGAAGATAGTGAAAATGAAGACAGTGAAAATGAAGACAGTGAAAATGAAGATGGAAAAGAAGATAAAGATGAAGAAGACAGTCACTTAGTCAGTAAAACTACTTCTGATTTAACAGTTCAAACAACCACTCTTAATGAACTTGTTGTTGATGATTTGAATCTCAGCACTTCAAGCTATCTTGCTTTCATCCAAAATATTATTTTATTTGTTGCTCTTGTTGCCATTGCCTGCGTGTATTTCGCTCGCAAGGAAAATTCAGCTGAAAGAGGAGAAATCTCTTACAGAATAATAGTTTAACTAATCAATAGATCATTTAGATAAATATGATACATAATATAGATTATACAGAATAGAAAATAAAAGTTTAGAATTTGACTGGTAAAAAATATTGGGAAATGTATATGATCATACTTTTATATTGCAAATAATTTGAAGTAAGACTTTCGATGATTTAAAGGTTAAGTTATTGGTGCTTATAATTAACTAGACAATTCAAAAAGCATCTGATTTATATACTTGTTTAATAATTGTATATTCTATTTTAATATTCATCAAAACCAAAGTTAAATAATATCTTGAATTAGTAATTAAAATTCTAATATACTAAAAATTATCTATTCATACACTATATTTAATCAAAAATTTCTTTATTATAATATAAATATCTTATAAATAAAAACTTTCATATAGACTTTATCAGTTCAAATTAATTTAGTTAATTATTGCCTTAAAGATAAGCCTACCTCTTTAACTGAAAATTCCTATACTATCCAAGCATAATTTTTCATTTTAAATTCCTAATATTATCATCATCTTCAAATATTTTCAATAATTCTTCCTTCCACAGCTTCATTTCTTTTATACACAAAATCTCACTGAAAAATAAAAAATTGTCTTATTCCCTTCATCCTAAACGTATCTCCTCTCAAAGCCTATCAAAAACAATCCAATATATCATCCTCATTTAATAACACCCTCAGCGCAAAATTCTCTTACCCAATACTTAACCATATCTTACATTCTAAAACTTCATAAATTTAATATGTCAACCATGAAATTCCGTTTCTTATAGGTTAACAATAATGGGATTCCATCCAAATCCATTAAGCAAAAGCAAAATCGCTTATAAGCATCCTTTAACAACTCGTGAAGGTCCAGAACTATCATCTCCTCGTTTCTCAGAAAAAATCCTAAGCACTTTTTCATATAAAATCCTCCCTTTAGTCTCTAGAAAAATCCTAAGTCCTTCATCAGACAACAAATCTATAGAAAATTATGATGATTTTCTCAACAATTGTAGTGAATTACGAAGACAGGTCACTAAAGCAAGCCAAAAAATCAATAGCAAATTCATAGACCGAATCCTTACGAAAAAGTTCTATAAAGAAGGCAAAGAAACTATAAGAAATGAAGATTATTTCAAAGGAGCCTTAAAAATAGAAGAAAAACTAAGGCATAAAAGCTGTGAAGACCCACAAGAAACTAATGAAAATATTAAAAACCATTTAGAAGTCTCAAATCTTCAAAGGATTTTAAGCCCTGAAAACTTATCATCAAAACAGTCTTTAGAGTTTTTATCTAGTAATAAAAGAGGATTTGGAAGTTTGCAAGTGATTGATAAGAAAAAAAGTAAATATAAAGTTAAAAATACACAGATTAAGATAAACTTTGATAAAAACAACTTGGAAAGCTTGAAATGTTTAGATACGATTAATGAAATTAGAGGAAATACAGCTATGAATTATAGAAATAAGAGTTGTTATTTTGAAGGGGATAAAGGAGAATATGATATAATATCATTGATGAAAAATGCTAACTCAGGGAGGAAAATTGAAATGAATAATCAGTTGCCTACATTGAAACTTGCTACAATGATGGCGAAAAAAGCAAAAATGGATGCGAACCAACTGTTTACGAGCTCGAAACGCATTGTCAAGCTGGCTGGTAAGAAACTTAAAAGATAGAGAAAATATATTAATAATATTTTTCGATGTTTGGAGGGTTGTATTAGATGACAGATATATTTTCATACATAAATATGTCAAATAAGCGACAAGGGCTCTCAAGAGATGAAAGCAACCGTATTCAAGGTCTTTTAAAATACCTCGAAGAACAAAATGAAAGTATGGATTTCATTCAGCCACTAGACTACAAAAGCCTAGGCCTTGATGACTATCCTCTAATTATCAAAAAACCTATGGACCTATCGACAGTAAAAAAAAACCTTAAAAACGTTCGCTACAACTCACCCGAAGAAGTATTTGAAGACCTTATGTTAATCTGGGATAATTGTCGAACTTATAACATGAGTGACTCTCCAGTTTATCATCATGCGGAAAGTATGGAAAGACATATGATTCGTTATTGTAACATGCATGCAATCACAATAGAAATCCCAGCAAAAAGGTCTAGATCTGAGCCTACAACAAATGATTATCAAGTCAGAATGGATTTTGCAGAAAGCATGAAAAGATTATCACCTAAGAAAAATGCTCTGATTGTTGAATGTATACAAAAAACATGTCCTACAGCAATAGTAAATCTTTCAGAAGGAAGACTACAAATAAAAGTTAATTCCTTAGACCCAGACACATTTTCAACAGTATTCCAGTATTTTCTATATAGGATTTCAAATGCCGCTTTATCCGAGCATGAAGAACCATATAAGAAGCTAAAAGAAAGTTAGTAATCTTAGTATATATATAAAATCTCAATGGAAAATTACGATTTTCAGATTCTAGCCGAACCTGCAGGGATTAAACTCCCCCGTCTGCACAAAATCAAACGTCCAAAGACCAATTATTTCAAAGAAAAAGACCGAGCTGAAAGTATCCCGTTAAAAGCTTCAATCAAAGATGACTTCAAAATCCCTCGAGGTAAAAGCAAAGATTATTTTAGAATATACAACAACCCAATAATCCAACAAGAAGGTATAATACTAAAAGATCCAACAAGTACTCAAACAATACCAAATACAAATGCTATATCTGAATGGACTAAACGTATATACTTCAACAAAAGAGGTGAAATGTCATCAAAAAACCTTCTGATTATAATCTTTGATGGGGTTATAGGAGATTGTTTTAAAAAAAATCTATGGGAAGAAGGTCCTGTAAAATTATACTTTCGAAGAGGGGTTATAAAAGAACTAAAAAGGCTAAAAGAAGATTTTCAATTAGCTTTGTTTTTTGTGTCTGAAGATATTAAAGCTGGAAAAGTTTTGAAATATTTCACAACTAAAGATATAATTTTCGATGCGGTTTATAAATCAAGAAATCATTCAAAGTTTATGAAGAAAACTATGAAGAATATATCTAAGAAACCTTTAAAGTATAGTGAGTTTATACAAGATTATACACAAGTTTATGCTGATTTTGGATTACAAAATAAAGTTGCTGAGAAAGTTTTGATTGTTACAAGTATAGCTTTATCCCCAGAAGATATGGAAAGAAAAGGAGAAGATTTGTTATGTTATAGTATATCAAAAAATTTAGTTACATTTTTGTGGTAAGGTTTATATAGTAAAGCTATTCCTATACATAAAATTGGAGGACCTCAACCTGTTGTTTTTGCTATTCCAGACCCAAGACTTCATCATAATTTTTCTGGGGCGAGTTTTTCTATTATTACTCAAGCTTTATATACTTTATCGTTAAAATCTCAAAATAATGAAGTATGTTCATGGACTGAAGGATTTAATCGTACTGATATGGAAAAACTTGAAACTCAGTTTATGTTTAAATCTATATTAAGGGAAAAATACTCAAAGAAAATGAAGAAAGATCTTGGGGATAAAACTTTTGTAGGAAATAATGAGAAAGATAAAATACAGAAACAGGTTGAGGAAGATAATGAACAACATAAAATTGTTGTTTTGAAGACTACTTCGTTAACGAATTATCATTTTATACAAGATCACACGTTTTCTATTAAGCCTTTGTATTTAAAAAATTATAGTTAATGATAAATTTTTTAAAGTATAGAAGGGGTGAGGATAAAATTACATCATCACTTCTACAAAAATAAATTGATTATATTATAGCTGAGAATTTGTCCAACAAAATTTGGACCTCCTTATTTTTTTTTTCTTCTGGAGTCAAAATTGAAACTATAACATCATAATCCAATTTAGAAATCAAACACCCTGCTTCAACCATACGTTTCCACAACTCTAACACAATAAGTTCACTTTCTTTAGGCTGATACCTTCTTCTTTTATACTCATCCAATATTTCCAAATACACAAGCCCTTGTTCATAACTTTTAAACTGTATTTCCCTCTTATTCTGTTCAATCTTTTCTCTATAATTATTAAACTTTTCTATTGAATGATGTTTATTTTTATACTTTTCTCTATCTTTCTGTATCAATTCCAGTTTTTGTTTTATAGAAAACGGCCTATCTATGACTAATTTTTCCAATATATCATTAAGTTTTTTATTTTCTACAGCTTTTGACTTATAAAAAGTTTTCAAAGTTTCCTTAAGTGACTCTTCAGCTTCTGAACTTACAGTATAACATGTTTCATTTGGTGTTAAATTTGCGATTTCTTTTTGTGATTTGGGTGTATCATAAAAGCATGGCATTGCATAATATTGGTTCATTAATGTTCTTAAGTCGTTTTTTTTACCTATTTTTATCATTTGGCGTTCATTAATATGAGATTTGTTTATATTTGTTAATANACATGGCATTGCATAATATTGGTTCATTAATGTTCTTAAGTCATTTTTTTTACCTATTTTTATCATTTGGCGTTCATTAATATGAGATTTGTTTATATTTGTTAATATACTTGTCCTTCTATGCGCTAAATGTCTATCGTCTCTAGTGTGTTTTTGATGTTTGTTATTTAGGATTTCTTTAAGTTTTTCAATTTGTTCAGCTGCTTTTTCTATTCGGTAAAATAACTCATCTTTACCTTTTGAGACTATGAACTCATCACCTTTTGCTTCAAGGAATTCAGAAAAGCTTGGAAGGACAATTGGATCTTCAATACGCCCGTTTGTTAAAGATACATAAGGTTGGGGTTTTTCTTCGGTAAACTCAGTATGACGAATTTGAGGATTATCACCTTGGACGATTGTGCTTAAGGTTGTCATATCTTTAGATAAAGGTGATGTATTTGAAAATGACATATATTTTCCTATTGATTTTTTTCCAGCTCTACTCATTTTAACTCTTTGATTTACTTCTTTGATTGAAGAAGATAACCTTCGTTTGATAAGATAACTTGGGTAGTCTGGGATTGAGTCTTTTTTTGTTTGAGCTTCAAAAGATTTTCCTAAAAAAAAACTTTTACGTTTATGCACAGATGTGGACTTTGGTTTTATTTTCATTAGATCATTGAGGTTTCTAATTTCTTTGTTTATGTTTATAAGTCTTTTTCGTCCTCGAGAACCGATTTTCCTAGGTATTATCATACTGCTTACCTGCTCCAAACCAATAGCAAGGTTAAAAGTTTTATCGAGGGTTTTTTTTAAGTCTTCTGCTAATTCCATATTATATTAACGTAAAAAATACTGAAATTGAAATTCTGAACAGCACTAATCCTCATAAAAAGTCTTTATTTTTTCTTGAAAATAAGTGAAATCCTAATCAAATACCACAAAAAAACTATAATTTTTACCTATAAACCATATATATAATTTTAATATGGACGTCAGCAGCATGACTACCTACATTGACCAAGCTAAAAAGATATTCAAACCTGAATACCACGACACAATCAGCATCTGGATCGAAAACGCAAGCAAATCCGAAATCAAAGGGTTGAAACTGACTTCAATAGTGATAAAGAAGCAAGGGTTAAAAAAATTCAAACCAATCGAAAAGCCACTCCAATTCGCAGTCAGTACAAAAAGCCTCTACAAATTCCAATCGCATTACAACGAAGCCTTTGGAGAAAACGTGACTAAAAAAGTTTACGATAGTGAAGTACTAAAATACGTCAAGCTTTCATCCTTACCTATTTCCCGAACTTTACGCCCAGAAGCTCTTATGTTTCTAGAACGGTGGATAGAAATTGAACCAACAGATTTTTATACAAACTTCATGTTGTTATTCCTTAGAGCATTTTACAGTGTTTCTCACATCAACAAATCCGTGCCAATTTCCACAACAAGAGAGATTTTCTCTAGAAAAAAACTAGAAAGAATATCAATTTACGGTCATAAAACTTACAATGAAAACAGTATGATTTTTAAACTCCCCGAAATCAAAGGGACTAAATCCTATAGTGTCTTACCTATAAAAGCATCTCTAACCAAAGATGTAAAAAGTTTTGTAAATCGTGACCATAAAGATATGATGAAATGGGTGACTGGGGTAAATCCATTTAAAACCATGTATCAAGATGATTATTATATGAAAACCCAAGGACAGAATATTGTTGCAAGAAAAAAAGAATATGTGAGTACATCATTAAAGCTTTTACCTGATTTGAGAACTTTATAGTTAATTAGATAATATAAGTGCCTTAAAATGGAGGACGATCCTATTGATTTCAATCCTCCTACAACAGCTAAAACTATTGATGTGAATTTTGATTTTATGACAGCGAGGAATGAGTTTGATATGAGCTTAAGACCTTTTATTGCTGGAGTTTTTGATCAAGATTGCCCTGTTGTCGCTTTAGCTGAAAGCATTGCCATGCAGACTGAAATCGGCACTTTTCTAGTCACTGATGCAACAGATAAACCTGAAGATAATTTGATTGGCTTTATTACATTGTTGCCAATTGTTCAGGGGAGTCATTTAAATTACCCTCATGTTTATCTTGGAGCTAAAGGTGATATTTCAATGATTAATAATAGTAGAGCTGCGTTGTTTTTATGTGAAAGGGTTATTAATATGCCTAGTGAACTTATTCCACATTTACATAATCAATTGATACTTGATTTAGAATGGGCAGAGGGAAACTGTGAAGGTCTTTTTTGTTATGATTATGTGGTAAGCCTTTCAAGATGCATTTCTACAATGCCACAAACTGGTGCTGCAAGGAAGAAAAGAAAAACAGTTGTTCCTGATAATTTATTGTTTTTTAGACTTGAAGATGAAATAATGCTAAGGTATGCTGAAGAAAGTTTTTTGTTTGAAAGTGAAGCTAGTCGAAGTGGATATACAGGTAAGTCAACAGATGATACATGTTCACATAAACTTGTTATGATTTTCTCAATGAGGAGTTTTAAGCAAGCTTTACAAGAGGTTATTAAAAGCTATTCATCACCTAGTTAAATTTAATAGTATTTAGATTTTTAGAATATCTTTAGAAAATTATTTATAAACATAAAAAGGTTGATTTTGTAATTGTTAGAACTTGGCTAAAAAGAAAAAAAACATCTAAAACCATCAAGTTATTATCATCTCTGTATTAAATAATCTAATTCTCAATTCTCCTATTCCCATCCTTATCATCAGAATACACTTCAGACAACCACAAAGGTTTAAAAAGATTCAAACTCACTCCATCAGCAAATAAAGCTTTTCCTTCAGAGCTTTCAATTTTAACTTTCGCTAGGCCGATATTTTTATTACAAGAAATCACTTGTCCTATAGTTTTTCCTTCAATATCTAAGATTTTTTCTCCTTGTTTTACCATATAATCATTTGATTCATATAAACTTATTGGTACAAAAAGGCTTTGATCAAAATTCTCTAAATTACTATTCGCTATAAAAGGTATTGTTATTGTTCGTAATATACCTTGTGTATGAGTTCTTGCTATAAGTTCTTGTCCAACATAACATCCTTTATTAAAACTGATTGCGTTTAGTAAATGGAAATTTAACATATGAGGAATATGGTTTACAGTATCAGGTCCTTCACATATTCCTGCAAGCATGCGGAATGCATTGTAAAAGTTAGCATCTTTTTTTATTATGTTTTCGTCAATTTCTAATACTTCTTTTGCTGAGATTGTGCGTGTGCCTAGGACTTTGTTTCTTGGGTCAACAAAAGCTGTGTAGCCATGGATGTTTAAAGTGTCTTCATCATCTTTTGGTAAAAGCTGCTCGTCTAGATCTTCCCATTTTTGACGTGTACCTTCTTTTTCTTCAGGCAAAATTATTTCTGAAAAAGTCGCCTGGACCTCCATATCCTCATCAAGACAATGCAATGTCGCATCTTTTCTAAATGCATATCTTTGTATATGAGCTTCTAAAAACTCTTTATGGGCTTTGTGCACATCTATAAAAAACACAGGCTTAGTTTTATCGAACTGAGAGATTTTACTTATCATCCCGTCACATAATATACGACCCTTAGGGTCAAGGAAAAGGGCAAAAAGTCCAGCTTGAGAGCTTGAAACAAACTTTTCAATATCATTTGTTGTGATACCTTGTAAAAGCCTATATGGTTCTTACTTGATTGCATCCTTACCTTCAAGAATATGCACAGCTCGGTCAGTAAGTTTTGCCATAAACCCTGACATGATTATTAGAATATTGAATTTTAGTCTTTTAAATCTAATTATTTTTGATAAATTTATTCGAATGAAGACACATCCCATAAGAGCTCTAACCAACAATGATATTGAAATTTTCTATCATCTTTAATCACATATAATTAAATATAACTTTGTATATTGCCATTAGTGTTTTTATCAAAACTGAATTCTTTTCTTTAGGCCATATTGAAAATAACTATAAACAATATGGGCAAGCGTAATCAAGCAAGGTCCAAAAAACAAAAATCAAATATTAAAAAGGTTGTTCCGGGAATTCAAGACTTCCTACTCTCAAAAGAAAATTACGTGCACGAGCTCAAGAGTATTTTCAGTAGGTTTTTATGTGATTTCAATACCTTTACTGAAACTCGTATTGAATCCCAGACCTGTGTACCAATTAAGTGTAATCAAAGCCATTCAATATGCTTCGAAAAACGCAATTGTTGTGTTCAGGATCCATGCGATGAGTTTTCACACATATTTCGCCTTCAACTTAAAAAATTTTTGAACTCAATCCTCATTATCATTAAGGAAGTTCATACAAACCACCCTAATTTGTTTAAAGTTACTATAAGTGACTCCTTTGAAATTATAGAGAAAATATTAAATGAAGTTTCTAAAGTAAACTCATGCTACAATATTGAATTGAAAAATGACATCAGAAATTTTTCTCTTGAATTGTATAAGGGAATGTTACTTAATGATAATAGTTTTAGTGAAGAAATTAAGTCTTGGAAAGAAAATATTGAAGCTGAGACTAGTTGTTCAAGTGATAGCAAAAGTAGTAGCAACGGAGATTTAGAGGTGAATAATGCAAATTCTTCTTCTGGGAAAAAAAGTAAAAAAAAGAGAAGGAGAGAAAGAAATAAAGTTGATTTAGCTAGTGATGTTGTCCTTGACTTGGAAATTGAGGAATTTAAGAATAAGCTTGACATTCAAATAGGGGTGTTTGATAAAGTTAAGCCGAATATAACTGAAGATTGGATCGCTGGTCTTCGTAAACGAATTAAAGAAAGGATATTATAGTGCCTATCAAGCATTAATTATCTAATTTTTAAGCTTTAGTTGCCTTAAATTATGTTTGAATATAATATTGTATTTAGTTTGTTGTGATAAGAGTTATATAATTAAATATTAAAGTATTTAATGTTAATAGCAGGAAATTCTATATGTATTTTAGCTATAATAATACTTGAATATTTGATATAATTTCACTATTTCAATGATTTTATTATTTTTCAAGTAAACAATCATAAATTTCTTCTCAAATTATTTTTTTCCTTTCTTTTACAGTTAAGTCGTATATCTTAGCCTATGTCTGATTATTTGATGAAATCTCCCTTTCATTACGTAATATAAACAATATGGAAGCTCTGTTAATAATATCCAGTGTTCCATCTCTAATTGAGCCTAATCAAATGCTTTCAGACAGAATTAGAAAGGTTCAAAGACTAGCTGATTTGCTACTCAAAACGAAACTTAAAGATAGAACTTTGAATCAAATAATCTTATTTTTTGAGTGCATAAGAGCTGCAGCATGTTTGAAAGAGAAAAAAATTGATGATAAAGAACTAGCCACAGCTTTACCAAGTGCTTCTGAATATATGAAATCGATTGCAGGAATTTTTAGACCTTTTTTGTACTTATTAGCTATGATTATATGGGGAAGAAATTCTAAGCATGCTTTAGCTGTATGTATTATAATGGACATGCTTTCAGATGTTAGGGTTTTTGATACTTATTTTTTTAGGTATCCGATTTTTGAGAAATTATCGATAAAACTTATTCCTGGATTTTTGAAAAGCACAGTTAGAAATTATCAAAGCTATATAACTTATATACTTTAGTAATATTATTCAATTAATCAATGTTGTATGATTTTATTATAGTTTTTTTTAGAGTATGTAGAGTTTAATATCATTAGCAAAGCAAAATATTAGATTAAAACGAATAGCTTATATAAATATGTCAGGTCCTAGAAACATGAACGACTTAAGAAGACAGCAAGAAGCTCAAAGAGAGCGACAAAGACTCATTGACTCACAGCAGCACCCTCCACGTCAATATCCAATACTAGGATATGGGTTTGAGTTGGGTACAGCTGAAGATGCACGTAAAGAATCATTTGGCCGAATGTTGCAACTGATATTTTGCCCATATTTTAGAGTTTACTCATTTATATTTATTATCACATGTGTTCAGATTTTAATATTTTTTGTTACTGTAGGGTATGATTATAACAGTGATGATTTTTTAAAGCCAACAACAAACTCTTTAGATACTTTTGGAGCCAAGAATCCTGAAAGAATGAAAGAAGACTATGAACTTTGGCGATGGATAACACCAATGTTTTTACATGCAGATTTGATGCATTTAACATTTAACTTGATCATGCAAGTTATATTAGGATTTAGACTAGAACCAACTGTAGGCCCTTGGATTACTATAGTGATCTATGTTGGCTCTGCTATCGGAGGAGTACTTTTTAGTTGTCTTGTAAGCCCTGATACACTTTCAGTTGGTGCTTCAACTGCAATTTTTGGATTGATTTCCTCGATGATTGCTTGGATTATTTTTAATTGGTCTAGTCTTGAAAATGATATGTATAGGACTGTAACTATTATTTGGCTGATAGTCATTTTAGTCTTCAGTTTACTTATGGGATTTGTAAGTTTTATTTAGGCATTTGAAAATGTTGATAATTGGGGACATTTTGGTGGGCTGATTGTAGGCTTCGCAATTGGTATTTTAGCTTTTGATACAGTTGATCCACCTACATCTAGTGATAAATATTCACGGATAGCTTGTGGAGCTTTTCTAGGGCTGTTTTTCATTGGTGGCTTCGTAATCTTTTATACATTGATAGAATCGAATAGTGATTAAATTTTAGATAGTTTAGAATTCTCCTTTTTTTAAATCTAATTGAGAAAATTGTTATTTATAGTTATAATTTAGCTTTGATTTTTAGTGTTTTTTATAGTCATTAGTGTTGTGATGATATATAAGTTAAAATTAAGATAGTTTTTTTTTAATATTTTGATTTCAGGTTTTCTTTTTAAAATAAATACCTAAACTGTTTGTTATATACTTGTCAAATTATTAAAAATAGACTCTGAAATATTATTAAAGTCACACAATTATAAATAGTGGAATAAACTAAATAATATCATTTGAAAGATTCTGTAAACCTTTCAACTATGCATAATATGCCATTAGCAATCAAAGTTATAAAAATATTTAATAATCAGAATAAATTAAAGCATATAAGAAACTTAAGAATAATAATAACAGAAAGGAACTATTGAAATTTAAATTTTAAAATATATTCAGTAGAAACAACCGCCAGTTGTATATAGAAACCATAATCTAGCTCCCAATGCAGTTACTGATATCTGTATAATGCAAGCTAGGTTACTGTAATTATCAAAATAAAATTGGAACAAATCTTTTGCAGACCATTTACATGGAATGAGGGATTGTAAGTATGATAATAAGCTTGCCTTACGATCTACTGAGATTCATCCTCCACAATAATTAATAAGTAATAAATATATATTTTTTATTCCTAAGTCCTTTAGCTGTTTTTAATCATTCTCTTTTTTTCATTTCAGAGTTATCACGATTACCAAAATTTCAATATTCTTTATCTATTATTCTTACAATAAAAAACTGTAAAAACTAGCTTAATATATTCAATCTTTATAATTTTCGAAACAACACAAGCTTTATCCTATAAAGTTTGATAATTTTCCTAATAAACACCACAAAAGCATCTTTAATTTCATCATTTCCAATCTGAACCCCTTCCTTTTTTTTGTATTGGAAATTATATAATAAAAAATATCAAATCTAAGCTGACAAAAGTTTATCTTCAAGTTTTCATAATTTGTTTATATCTAACTAAGCATTCCATAATAATCATATCTACAAGTCTTCATTTACAATATTTTAATTTCAGTACTTAGGATTCCAAACACCCATCAACAAGTTCCCCATAAATACTTTTTCTCTATCCGACAAAGGACTAAAACACTAAATTTGCCTACCAGCCTACTCTAATCCACAAAAAATAGGAAAATAACGATTATTTCAAGATTAAAAATCCAATAATCTATATCTCTGGCTTCAAATTTTCTATATAGATTTCCTATTTTCCTATTTTGTTATAATAAATAAATGGTGGAGGCTCCTCCTGCAGTAGAGTTCAAACTAGTGCTAATTGGCGATGGTGGTGTTGGAAAGACAACCTTTGTTAAGAGGCATTTGACTGGCGAATATGAAAAAAGATACATTGCTACAGTAGGAGTCGAAGTCCATCCATTAAGGTTTTCTACAACAAGAGGCAATGTTGTTTTTAACGTTTGGGACACAGCTGGACAAGAAAAATTATCAGGATTAAGAGATGGCTACTATATTGGTGGGCAATGTGGTATTATCATGTTCGATGTTACTTCAAGAATCACTTATAAAAATGTACCCAAATGGCATAGAGATTTAGTCAGAGTCTGTGAAAACATCCCTATTGTCTTAGTTGGAAACAAGGTTGATGTGAAAGATAGAAAAGTCAAAGCTAAACAAATTACCTATCATAGAAGACATAATTTGCAGTACTTTGATGTTTCTGCTAAAAGCAACTACCAGTTCGAAAAACCATTCCTTTGGCTAGCTCGTAGACTTTCAGGAGATGCACAATTGGCTATTGTTGAAGCCCCTATTTTGGCTCCAGGTGAAGTTGAGATTGATGAAGCACAAATGGCTGATATTCGTAAAGAAGAACAAGAGATGGAAATGTTGAAGAATGCTCCTCTTCCAGATGATGAAGATCCTGAGCTTAATAATTAGAATAAGATAAGTCATTTAGTATAGCATTTATAAGATTGTTGATAAATATAATAATGGCTAATTTCAACGAGGATTTGTTTGGGTGTTTTAGTGAATTACCTGTTTGTTTGGTCGGATGCTGTATTCCTGCAGGCGCTTGCTGTCTACAAGCTGCAGCAGTTGATAAATGCTATGGCCAAGGGAGATTTGTCCCATTTCTATTTGTTTGCTGTCTAGGGTGTATCGGTGGTGCAATTAATAGAGGAAAGATTAGACTAAGATATAGCTTAGAAGGGTCATTTTGTGGAGATTTGCTTACTTGGTGGATTTGTGGTACCTGTGCTGGAATACAGGAATACAAGGAAGCAAGAAATAGATCAAGATAAAACTTATAGTAAGTATTAAAAATTATAAACATAGGTTTTTTTCCCTATCTTTCGGCAAATGAAATGAGCCAAAGAAACATGTGTCTCAGCCCTTAGACCTTGACAAAACTTAGGAACTTCTTTTGCTTGATTTATTTTTTGTCCTTTTTTGCTACCCTGGCCTTTAATTTGTTTTAGCTTTTTTTTAGGAGGAGTAGGCTGAAAGGTATCTATTTCGTTTATCAGAGAGGCGAACCCAAGTATCGGGCCAATGTCTTCAGTTATGCTCAATTTTGTTTTACGAATCCTTTGGCTGCTCTTGATTTTCGCTATCTTTTTAGGCTCCACATCAACCTGAACAATCTTTTTGATAGAAATAGCAGAGTTGTTGATTTGCTGAAAATCTTTAAGTATTTCTGACTGACTCGCTTTAATTGTTTGCTTAAATGTGCTTGGATCACATATAAAGTCTTCTGTGGCCATTTTCCAACTTTTCATCATTTCTTTATATTATTCTTTATCACTATATTTAGAATCTGATTTTTGCATAACTATTTTTTTGGGTGAATTAGCTTGATTGAATAATTGAATAAGTTCCTCATTTCTAATACAAGCTCCACGTCTAACTTCATCTTCCATCTTCACAGGCAAGCTTTTATGAAGAGCAGAAACATCCTTAAGCCTATGCTGAAGAGTTTTATAAGCTCTAGATGGTGGGAGAACCATAAGTATAGCATATAAACTCTTAAGTAAATAAGGATGTCTTTGATGTTCTAACATTTGCATACGTAAATCTACTTATGGATTACGGACAAAAACTGGAGAATCTATTAATTGAACGAGTCTTGCTAATTGTTGAAGAAGATCAGCATCAATATTAGATTTAGCCCTAAATAATCATTACATAGTATTGATTATTTCATAGGCAAGATTATAAGCTTGAACTAAAAATGTTAAAGTCAATGTGCAACCAGGACTAAAACGCCAAGCTTTGTAAAGAGTTTCAAAAAATTCTACACAGCGCATATCTTCAAGTTCTATACAATACTTCAACCTTTCACGAATTTCTTCAAAGTCTGCGTCGATTAAAAGTAGATCATTTAGTACTTCGATAATTTTCTGGCAAAAACTTGTGCTTTTTTCAATATTAAGAAGTTCAGAAATGCTGCGATAAACAAGCTCTACACCAAGACCTTGACAAAGTGTTTTAACAGTTTTTTTAACATTATCTGGAGAAAATGCTTGATTTGTTGATACTTCATAAAGAATTGAGCTTATAACTTTATCGAAAAATTCTTTGTATCTGGCGATATTACAAAGGATGACAAGTGTGCTATTCACAACCATAGGTTCAGAATCACTAAGACGTGAACTTAATGTACTGACAAGAATTTCCATAGATGGCTCTAATGCTTCAGGGTCTTTAATTTGAAGAATTATAACCCATTCTAATGCGGCGATACGGGTTTTTATTGACTCATGATCAATATAAGCCATAAGGACTTCAACAATACTCATGAGCTCAAACCCTGAATCACTACTAGTTTCTTGAGGGAAAAATTTGCAGTATTCCTGTAGTTTTGAATTTGTTTGTTCAGCTTTTTCATTTATTCTCTGGTCTTTGTCTGAAAGACATTCAAGTGATGCTTTTATAGCTTGAGGGAAATATTTTATTATACGTTTTTCTCCTTTTTCTATCAATTCACTTATCCATGTTATGGCTTCTCTTTTAACTACAGAATCATTTATTTTAACCATATGGACAATTGTCTCCATTATGTACCCTAGATTTAACGTAGAATTCGACATATCATTTTTTATTTCACCTAAAAAATCTTTAAGGAAAATAATAGCCTCGTTCTTGAGTTTTGGGTCAGAGTTTCGAAGCATTAAAAATACCCCTTCAAAAAAATTAGGTAAATAAAGAAATAAATTGAATTCTGGAATTGAATCCAAAACAGTTATCCAAGCAACAATCATCCTTTGAACATATGGTATTCCTATTCCTGTAGCCATTTCTTTAATTAATTCCATGAATTTTACTGAGCTAAAAAGATACTCATTAGCTTCACATTCTACAACAATAGTTTTTAGAAGACTGTCTAATTTTTTTGATGCCTTTTTAACATCTCGATCAGTTCCAGTGCATAAATCTACAATGTTTTTGAATAGATAAGGGAACATAAATAAAACATTTTGCCTACACACTTTGATTATATTGTATAAAGTTTCAACTGCATAATATTTAACTTTTGTATTATTGTCTCTGCAACAAGATAAAACTGGATTTACTAAATTTTCTATGAATTTTGAGTCATCTTTTATGTTAAGACTTGATACAATTGCAGAATATGCCATCAGCCCTGCTTGTCTGTAAATATCATCTACTGATAGAAGGTAAACATCATTAAAGAAACTTATAAATTTCTCTATAATATCATTAGATTTTTTTACTGCGTATTGATCTTTGAGGAATCGCTGAAGATTTTGTCCTGCTTGTTTACGTTTTTCATAATTTTTTTCTATAAGGCTTTGTAAAAGACCCTTTGGAAAATCTTTTTCAATTTCGTGTTTCTCTAGTTGCTGAGGTATGATTTGCTGAGCCTCTGCAACACTTACTATTGAAGCTGATCTGTCAAAGGCACTCATATTATACTTTATAAGTATATTTTTATCTATTAATAATCTTCCACGCTAGTTAAAAATTTATTATCGGAATATTTTTTTTTGAGGACTTTTATGATTAATAGTTTTTATTTTTTGGTATTTCTTTAAGTATATATTAAATTTTGATATGGATAAACTGATTAAATTATAACTTTTATAGCTTATGTTTAGAAGAAAATTTTAATTTAGATTATGTGTAAGATTTTGGATATGCTTGGAATTTTAGAAATGCACTATGGACCCAAAAGCAAGTTGTCTCATTTAAAAAATATAAAACAAATAGTAAAGCTCTATTTTTATTGGGTAGATTTAAATTCTAATAATAATGTCTAATATTGGATCTAGCAAAGGGCAAAAAAAACACTCTAAACCTTCATCAATTGAAAAGTCTTTACCCAAGCAAAGTTCTCAAAAGGAAAAATCGCCTTCTAAGCAAGAGAAGCAAGCAGTGAAAATTGCCCCTACAACTGAAAAGCTTCAAGTGCCAGGACAAGGACCCCAAAAGATAGAAAAAACTCCAACTCGCGAGAGATCAGCAGAAGTAAAATCATCTGGGGAAAAACTCCCTTTCCGAGCTTCATCTTCTCAAAGTCCTCTTAAGGAGGCTCCTCCTCCAGCTCCAGTTTTAAGAATATCTAGAGTCCAAGTTAGTTCTGAAAAGAATTATGATGTCTTAGAAAAATGCAAAGACTTTCTTAATCATGATAATAGACAAAAACTAACCCGCCTATGTGAAATAGAGGATATAAGTAAAAACAAATTTATTCCTTTAATGACTTTTGGTAGAGTTCTAAGATACATAGGTTTTAGATTGTTATTTGATGAAATAAGACACTTTGTTTTACAGATGAACTTTTATTCAGAAACAACTGATAAAGTTTTTTATCTCAAATTAACAAGTACAGTCTTGAGAAAACTTTTTAGACCTAAACCTTATCAAGTAATCCAAAAACCATCTCAAAATGCGGCAGCAACTCTTATACAAAAGTATTACTTGTCAAAAAAAAACTCTTGGGTACGTCCTGGGGTACGTAATCCTGGAGTTGTCCTTAAAGAACTAGCAAAAAAACTCAATGAATGTAATAAACCTTTGTTAAGATGTTTTGAAGAAGCTGAAAGAAATCGTTGTGGGTTTATAGAAACAAGTGATTTTGATATTATGTTACGTAATCATAAAGTTGAATGTAATTATGAAGAAGTCAAAGAAACTTTTAATTTTTTAGATACACGTAAAGCAGGGAAAGTCAATTATAACAATTTCATAACTGGTATTGAAGGTTATTTTTATTCTTTTGGTAAACCAGTTATACGTGGTGATATCAAGAAAAAGTTATCAGAAATCACTAAAACACTTAAAGGGATATTCAAAGAAACAGGCATACCATGTGAAATTATGTTTAAAGTCTTTGATAAAGATAATCGTGGGGTTGTTTCATTTGACAACTTTTCATTTATTCTTTATAAAATTGGTGCTAAATACTCACAAACAGAAATGCGCCAATTATTTGAAATGGCAGATGCAGGTAAAGATGGTTATTTATCTTTTATTGAGTTTGCTACTGTTTTTTATGATTTAAATGAATCTCCAGTTGATATACTCAATAGACTTGAAATGGAAGAAAAAATAAGAAAAGAACTTGAAGCAAAAAGACTTGAAGAAGAGGAAAAAAGAAAAAAAGAAGAAGAGGAAGAAAAGAAAAAAAAAGATGAAGAAGACGCTATAAAAAAAGCTTTAGAAGAAGAAGAAAAAAAGAAAAAAGGCGAAAGTGGAGGAAAAGCTGGAAAAGGTAAAGGCGGTAAAGCTGGCAAAGGAAAAGCAGCAAAAACAGGAGGGGGAGAAAAAAAAGCAGGTGGTAAAAAAGGAAAAGAAGGTAAAGAAGGAAAAGCAAAAACCGGTAAAAAAGGTGGGAAAAAAGGTGCAGCCGAGCCCCCACCTCCACCACCTGAGCCAGTGATAGATGAAAAAGAAATAGCCGCAAGAGAATTCAGAGAGTTTATGAAATTAGAATATGTAGTCCCATTGATAAATACATCTTTAGTCCAAGCTGATTACATAATTTTAGCCCGTGCTGGTCAGAGTGCTTTAGAAAATCGACCAGTTACAAAATATTTTTATCCTTGGGTAACTGACTGGGAAAAAGTAATTGAAAACCCAATGTCACATACTCTTTGGGTCTCAGGAACACATGGTGCGGTTGGATATTTAGATGATCAAGGTGTATTGAATTCTCATAATTTAATCTCAGGTGAAAAAACTTCTACTATGCATTTAGGAACTAAACCTCCATTTGAAAAAATACCTATACTTGGTGGAGCCTGTGATTCAAATCTAGGTCGTCTTTATATTTTAAATAAACAGTGGGTACTTGAAATTTGGGACTTTCATGAAAAATCTTCGGCTCCTATAAAAAGAGTGAAAGTCTTAAGTAAAATAGTTGGTTATGATTATGTACAGAAATATTTTGCTAATCCAAACAATAATCAATCACCTAATCTTATTCATCTAGGAAAATCAGGAGCTATTATTGTTAATAGCACATGCGCAGATGGGTTTATTTACTGTTTTGAACCTATATCATTAACTTTACTTTGGCGTTCACGTTTGACTCTTGATGAAATTAAAATCCCAAAAAATGTCTGTAACGTTATTGAAGAATTTGAATTTTTTATATCAGAATGTGTTAAAAAAGGAATTACTGAAAAAGAACTTTATAATATTTTTGATATAAACAAAACGTCAATTGTATCTAATGATGATTTTCAACAAATTATAAAAAAAAATAGTTTGCCTGTTAAAGATTCTCTAATGAAAATATTGTTCAAAGTTATCGACCCGAAATCTTTAGGGTTTATATACCTTGATAAGCTTTTTTATGGGAAATATCTTTTACGTCAAGAGTTTGTAAAGAGCGATTTAGATCAAATGATCCTTTTACCAGAATGGGTTAATAATATTCATGCAAATGAAGCAGTTAAAGAATGTATGTGTAAAATTTCTCAAATCATGGAATCGAAAAATATAACTTCAGCAATTATGATTGAAAAACTTAAAAACACTGAGGAAATACAACCTGAAAACATTGTTAATGAAGATGATTATGTTTCAATGGAAGCTTTTAAGAAAACATTAGAAGAACTTTTAAAGCCAGAAATCAGTGATGCTGATTTTGAAATGGCTATTAAAATAGCAGATAGAGATAATTCAGGGAAAATCAATTATATTGACTTTATGGGAAATATATCAAGTAAGAAATTAGCCCCAAGTAGTTTAAATCAATTAAATAGCCAAGAATTACCAAGAGATAGTTTAAAGTATGTCTTACATAAATCAATTGAATTAGGGATCGATCTTTATAAACGATGCAAAGATCTTGATAGAAGTGCTAGTGGAACTTTACCTAAAGATGTATTTTCATCAATTCTTCTTATGTTACCAATGGGAATCGATTCAGATACCCTTTCTATAATATTAGACCGTGATTTAACCTATAATTCAATTGGCCATGTGGATTATCTAGAAATTTTTGAAAGACAAGAATACTATAAATTACTTATTTCATCTAAACGTACAGATTTTCTTACCCCTCCAGTTCAAGAAGAAGCTGCAGTTATTCAAGATTTTGTTTATATGCAAGAATTAAATTTAATTGCATTCGCTACAAATAATCCAGTATCATCAATAATTCATGTTAAAGATCTTCAAGGATCATTAGTTGCAAAACTTGTTGGGCATTTTAATAGCCAAGCTCCATTAATGCATTATATACAAGAATCTAATTGTTTAGTTACTGCAGAGACTAGACGATTAGAACCTTTAAATCCTTTTGAACCTGAACTTCCTCCTTGTGAAATATTACTTTGGAATCTTCAACAAGATATTATTAATAAATTCAAATATCAGCCTTCTTGGATTATTAAACCATTTAAAAAAGTTCATGCTCATAAAGGGACAATTAGAGATTTAGCATATTTACCTTTAACTCAAGTTGTTGCATCAATAGGTTCAGATGGGCTTTTAAAGCTATGGAACCCAACTGGAGTACCTTTTACTTTAGCTGAAGAAGAAAATTTACCTATATCATTAACTAATGGAGAAGAAAAATCTTCACAATATACTAAAAGTAATCAAATTATGGCTTGTGTTCGTATAGTATCTTTACTTAATGGTGAAAAGCTCAAATCTTGTGTTTATGAAAATGTTGAATGGTTATTGTGTATCACTTTTGATAAAGAGAAAAATGTATTTGCCATGAACTCTTCAGGGTTCCAAAGATTTTCTTTATGTGTTCCAGCAAAGCAACATGATTGGGAAATTCCAGAAAAAGTACATGACCAAGTTACTGATGTTTTTTGCAAATATAGGGCAAAAGCTCTTGATAATTTCTATAAAGGTGTAGAACCACGAGTTAATGAAATACTTAACAAAAGGAAATCAGAAAAAGAATATGAAAAAAAGATTGAAAATGCAGTAATGAAAAGTGTGATTTTTACTGAAAATTTCGATAAGATAATCCAAGTTCTTGAAAACTACCCTAACAAAAAAAACAAAAGCTCAGTTTCAATAGAAGAATTTTACAATGCTTTAGTTAAATATGCAGGATTTCATTCAGTAACTTATTCTATGTTTGTTTTCCTTCTAAATGATATTCAAGAAAAGCACTTTGCTAGAAAAATCACTAATAAATCCGAAGCTGAAATTGTTTCTTTGATAAGAAGTCTTCAAGAATCTTCAGTTGTTATTTCAGAAGAAGCCAAAACAGAAGAAATTGATGTGGTTTCTTTACAGCAAAAAATATTTTCTTGTATTTGTAAAAACCTTCAAGATAAAGGTAAAAGCGCATTTGATATGTTATCTAAACTAGACTCAAATCAAGACAAAATGTTGAACTGTGATGAGTTTCTTGAATTCTTACATAAAATAGATCTGAACTTGCGTAAAACTGAAGCGGCTTGTATTATGAAGTGCTTAAATCTTCAAAGCAACACAACACTTAAAACTCAAGAACTGCAAAAAAGGTTAGAAGATTGTGGATACTCAGATCCTTATAATACTAATTTTTATGAGTATCTTTTCGAAGATCTTTCTGTGCAAAACTTCCTTAAAAAGTTTAAAAAGCAACATAAATTCAGGAATTACTTCGAGTTTTTCAGTTATTTCGATGCAAACAACGATGGTTTTTTGCTACCAGAAGAAGTTTTAATAGGACTGCTTTCAGTTGACAGAAAAAACGCAGAAAGATTATACAACATCACAATTACAACAATGAAAAACGAAATAGAAACATGGAAACTTGCTGAGTTTTTTGAAGAAATCGAGAAAAAACAACTACTTTTACCAAAAGTGACCCCAAATTATTCAGCAATGGAAATTTGTGTTAAAAAATACAATTCTCTTGAAGAACTTTCCAGAAGTACAAAAGAATTAAAACTAGCAACTTCAAGTATATTTAAAGAAATAAACATTGGTATTGAAATCCATGCTAGAAAATATAGATTGATTCAAGGTATAAGACATATAAAGTCAGCAAAAATTATGTTTCAAGAAATGGTCGATAGTTTACTTTCAGTTTGTTTAGTAAGTTTGAATAAACTTATACCACATGGCTCAGAAGTTAAAACTGTGAAAAGTAGTGAAAATTTTAATGAAGATGAAATAAAAATTCATGTTTATAAAAGTGATGATTTACAGATTGTATGGGAAAATACTCAAGAAATACGTGAAGGTGAAGGGAAGGTTATAACAAATTCAATTCCTGTCATGGCAATTGGATACTCCTCAAAGTTTATAGAAAAAGAAACAAAAGATCAAGATAGTCTAAGTAAAAGTTTAGAAAGAGAAATAAAAGCGAATATTTTCATTCAGAATCATTGCGAAAGTATTGCTAAGGTTTTAGGAACATTTGAACAAGTAAATGAAGAAGCTAAAGAAACTGTTGTTGTGATACAAAAAATCCATGGTCAATCAATAAAATATCTTATTAGCCATATAGGTGGTGTTCTCCATATCCCAATTATCAAGAAAATCAAAGCGACATCATTACTTCTTAGTTATTGGGGACGTCAAATATTAAATTTACTTAAAGAACTCCATTCTTTAGGTTTTTGTGCTAATACTCTTTCAATTGATAATTTATATATATCTGATGATGGTAGTAAAATACTACTTAAACTAAAAGGACTTGGATTTTTAGATGGTGAAGGTAAAATTACTAATTCAATTGATTTAATCGCATTAGACTCTTCAAGGAATATTTTCCTAAGTTCATTTGTAGCACCAGAATTTTTTATTGACTCATTAAAAACAGCATCTGTTGATGTGTGGAGTTTTGCAGTAGTCATGCTAAGTCTTATGTTTGGAGAAGAAATCAAAGGGTTTTTCAAAGCTTATCAGGATTGGTGTGCTAATAAATGTATAAATACTAAATTAGGCTCAGAAAACCTAAAACCATGCAAGAGTTTTTTTTATTCTCCTGTAGTTGACTTTGAAATAAAAGCAGGGAAACCATATAGAGTAGACCATAAAGAGTTGAACTTATTAAAATCCTTACAAAAATCATCGTTTTCTGGATTGATATCAGATTTCAACACACAAAATGATGAGTCTGTTGAAATCAGCCAATTATTTAGAGCTTTAATGCAAAAAGATGAAGATAAAGCTATTGAAAATAATGATATGGGGAAAATATTTGACTTGCTATCTTTATGTTTACAAGAAGATCCAAATAAACGACCCAGTATAGAAAGTTTACTATCCAGCACTAGTTTTGCCTTAACAGAACCCCAAGAAAACCAAGCAAAAAGCTATGCGAAAATCATTTTTAAACATAAAAATCCTGAATTAGTTGTTTCTAAATTCATCACAGAAAAACTTGCGGATATTGAAAATAATTTTAATATTGGGAAAGTTGAAGAAACTCAAAACCTTCTACAAAATCTAACTGTAACTTTATTATCTTGTGAGGATAATGTGATTAAAGATACAATAAATGCTGTTAATTTATCAGATGTTCCAGCTGAAGAAAAAGAAATAATGATTAGTAGAAATTTGGTTTTTCCATCTACAGAGTTGTTTAATAAGTGTATTGATGATAAAGTGTTTTTGCGTATTTCAAGAATATCTTTGGAGTTTGCGATGAGAAATGAGTTTAAGATCCTTGAAACGTATACTTGTATGATCAAAAGCATACTAGAATATATCAACTCAGTAAAATTCCCTCTTTTAAAACATGCACACGCTATTTTAGAAGCTTTTCTCGTGTTGTATACAGGGAATCTGACACAAAATGAATGTGATGGGAGCATTCTCACACAAAGCTATTGGTTGCCAGAGCTTTTTACAATCCTCTCTCCTCTATATAAAGAGTTTTTTACTGAAAACAGTCAAAGATACCCTGTTTTAAGTAAACTCATTAATTTCCATATCCATCCTGATTATTTTTCAGAACTCCAAATAATCCTTGAAAATTTATCCCTTCTTAAAAACCCTGAATCTAATTTATTCCAAAAAATAAACTCATTAAAAACATTAAAAAATACTTTAGTCTCCAATAACGAACATAAACTTAAAGCAGCTTTTGATACTAAATTCCCTCAATTCATTGTAAGCCTCTTACAGGACAATGAAGGGAAAATCCGTTCTGAAGTTTTAGATATTTTCTATGAAATAAGTAAAAACTGTAGAGAACAATCCACATTTTATCCTGGTGAAGTGAAATCAAATAAAAAAGTAGAAGAAATTGTCAATTATTTAGTTGTTTCTAATAATGAAGGTAGAGATATTGGTGGGATAAAATCTCAGTCAGCAATAATTGCAGTTGAAAAAATGCTTAAATTCATATCGGGTTGTTTTGAAAATGCAATTTTTATATACCCAATAGTTAGGATGATCAAACTTAAAAGTGAAACTGGGGAAAATAAAGAACAAGCATTGAAACTTTTAATCAACTGTTTACAAGGGAATGAAAAAACACAACAAGCTTGTTTATCACCAGTAACTGATTCTTTATCAATAATATGCACATCACTTACAAGCTTTGCCCGAAGTCTTGATGGAAAAGGAGGAAGAGGTAATGAAAACAGTATCCAATATCTTTTTGAAGAATTCCTATCAAGGGCAAGTCCTTTTATGCTAAAAAATGTTAGACTTGCCCCAGGATTTGATATACTTTTGAAAGAAGAAGATTTGAGAATTCCAGATACTGTCACTTTATCAGCTCTTTTAAATTCAATACCAAATAACATAGATATTGAATATGATCATTTATCTTTTATGCACAAATTGAAAAACTGGATGAAAGGAGTATATAAAAAAGATACACCTGATAGTACTGCTATATGGAATGATATTCATGAATGTATCAACCATTTACAAGATCTTATAAATGCTTTCTGGGGAATTGTTGAAGCACAGTTTTCAAAAGGTAAAATGCAAAATATATCTCCTGAACAAAAACGACAGGTAAAAGCTAAAATAAGAGACATTTTAGAGTTTTTTGAGTGGATTATTGAAAACAATTTCGACTTTAATTGGTTTAACAATGTAGACAACATGGAATGGGTAGTAGAAAAAAGCTTAAAATCCTTAGAACACTCAGGAAGTGACTATGAAGCATTTCCATTTGAAGAAGAAGGGATTTTATGTTTAAGAATACTTTGTAGACTCTTAAACCAACCAACTCTAGACTTTCTTTTTGAGAAAATTGTTTATGGAAAAGTATTTACAACACATATCAAAGCCCAATATGGAAAAATGAAGGAAATCATGATGAAAAATAACAATCCTTTACAAATTCTAGAACTTAATAGAGACCAAAGTAAAGTTCGTTTAGCTTCTTTTAATAGATTGCTTTACCATAATGCTCTTCGTCATCAATTAATTGAACATCATTTCTGTGAAGTTCTTGTAAGAGATTTCCTTGCTGATAAAAAACAACTGCAACTCAAACTTAACGACTACGTTCTTGAGTTTTTATCATTTTCTGAACTATTCCCAACTCGTCACGAAGCTCAAAAAATGATGAAAAAAATTTTCAAAGAAAGGGAAAATTGTCCTGAACTGTTTGAAAATTTAATAGACTGCATGCGAACTCATAAGACTATTCAAAATGAACTTAAAAACATACAAGATTCAAACCCTGTACTCAATACAAGTTCGATTGAGTTTTTACAAGAACTCATTCGACTAGCAGAAAATGAACTTTCCGGACTATTGGTTCAAGCAGAAGCAGCTAAAGCACTTAAAGGGATTTTTGCTAGTAATTCAAAACTTCGAGGAGAATTCCCAAGTTTAGAAGAATACGCAAATAGATTATCTAACTAATATCCTTAAATAGTAAAATATGATGGAAGATATTGAAAATGATAAAAAATGTACTAAGAAAATTTGTTGAATCAACCGATAGCACTAAACATGTTGATATCATTTCAGCCCTAGTCACTCAGGTGTTAAAACATAGTTTATTAGAAACTTTGTATATATATAGTCACAATCAAAATCAGTATGGGTATATATTACAAGATAAAAATACTCAGAAAATTATTGGTATAGATTGTGGGGATTATAAAACACAAAGATTCAATATTGAAGCTTTAATGAAAGAAACTGGAGGTGCGTTCACACATTTGTTCCTTACATCGAAAAACTCAGTAAGAAATGAAGGAGTAGATGAATGGTTAAAGATTCATCCTGAACTAAATTTAATCAAAGCGGGATCAAAAGAAGATGGACATATCGAATTTATAGGGGATTTATGTATATTTTGTATGAGAACTCCAGGTCAAAATGATTTAGATACTTCATATATAATAACTGAAGCTAATGAACGTTCAACTAAAACACCTGTAGTTTTTACTGGTGATGTTTTACAAACTGGTGGATGTGGGAAATTTATAAATCCTTCACTTATGTATGAAAGTTTAAAAAAACTTAAAAGCCTTCCTAATGAAACTTTGATATTTCCAGGTGTTGAATCTGCAAATGAGAATTTGATGTTTAGTAAAATAATTGACCCGAATAATGAATTTGTTAAAAGCAAATTAGAAGAAGTTAAGGGGCAGAAAGTAAAAAATATTGGCCAAGTTCTTTGTCAAGAAAGACTTTATAACCCTTTTTTGCGTTGTGACCAGCAATATTTTCTTAATCTGTTTGAGGTTAAAGACCCGATTTCTTGCTTTACAAAGATGAATAAGATGAAGGAGAAAATATTAGGTTAATAAATTCATTAAAATTTGCGTGAAATAGGTTTTTGAGATTTGTATTGGGAAATTGCCGCAAAATCAGGATTTAAAGATTTTATTTAGAATTTTTGAGAGCGAGCTAGGAGAAATAAGGGAAAATGCACTTTATTGAAGATCTCTGCTTAGATTATTTTAAATAAAGAATAATATGTGGTTGTATTATGTTTGAATTTATGTTTGATGTTAACATTAAAACTGAATCCTAGATAGGTATGCATTATATTTCTAATTTCTAATACTATATGATTTTATATATCCATTCTTTTCTGTGAATGTATTGTAATCATACATATAGAATTAGAAACTCTTATTTAAAATACAACAAAATCAGATTTTACTCATAAAAATAATTTCTGAAGTGCATATTCCATTAAATCTTATATAAATCCTCCAACTATGATAATAATTAGCNGAATGTATTGTAATCATACATATAGAATTAGAAACTCTTATTTAAAATACAACAAAATCAGATTATACTCATAAAAATAATTTCTGAAGTGCATATTCCATTAAATCTTATATAAATCCTCCAACTATGATAATAATTAGCCAAATCTTAAATAAAATACTCCACATATAAAAAGTAAAATACAAAAAGCCCTTCAATATCAAACCTCATTTCATTTTATAATTTTCTATCTTTTTAATTACCTAATTCACTATATCTACACTCAAGAAAATCCTTTTAAATCTTCTTTAATATTTGCAAACTTATTTTCTACCATTATATAGCCATAACACATAAAATCTCAAATTTTATCACATGCACAGAATGATAAATAAAATTTATCATAAGTTTTCATACTCTGAAAACATTATTAAACTTAAAAATACACAATTTAAATACTATAAGATTAATGCAAACAGATATAACATGAAACCTGTTGTTCCCATGCTAAAAATTCCTCAATTAATCTGTGCTGAGGAACTTTCTCCAAGATCTGAAGAACTGCGTGAAGGTGTTGAAAGTAAGCATTCTCCCTTTACTTTTCAAACAAATAACACATCAACTCGCTTAACTGGGATATCAAGAATCAGCCCTTCAACAAGTTATTCAACTGAAAGAAATAATTCTTATTTAAGACTTGTTGAGACCCAACAAAAGGAAATCCAAATGCTACGTAAAAGCAATTACGATTTACAGAGAAGAATTGAATATTCAGAAAAAGAAGTCAAGGGACTTAGAAGATTAAGAATTCTGTTAAGAGAAAAAGATAGAGCAATAAAATCATTAGAAAGCAATTTAGAGACAATTTCTAAAGATATAAAAACTTTACATGATTGTAAAACAGAGATAAAAAACGATGATAAGCCGAAGATTGTGAAAAGTTATGAATACTATAAATCAAATCCACCTAAGAGAGTGTGGAATCACCCCGCGCCAGAGTTTGCAGAAAAAATAAATCACCTTCATGAAAAACTTAAAATTTTAATGAAAGATAGCGATTCCCACAATGAAACAGCAGGGCCTACTTTCTAATAACTTTTAACTTTAACAAAAACAAAATAATTGTTAATGTGAGAAATTGAAAATCTGCTTAAATCCATTATATGATATAACCAACAATAAAAAATAATTGTCAATGTGAGAAATTGAAAATCTCCTTAAATCCATTAGCATTTAAATCATTTTAATAAATCTTAAAGTTTTTTAGTGTAATAATTATCAACAGTACTTTTAGGAATCTGCCGCTATATAAAAACTAATTCTATATGAAATATTCACATAACATAATTAAATTCCAAACACTATGACCGCAAATCCTCCTGTAGAGATTATCTCAAATAGACTTTATTGGATAAGTGATAAAACCCCTCCTCGAAATCAAGCTAACTCATATTATTTCTGTATAGACAACGAACTTGTATATCAACCCTTCTGTTCAGACTTTGGGCCGTTGAATATAGGCATGACATACAAATTTTGCATAGAATTGGAAAAGCTAATCAAAAACCAAGCCTACGCTTCATATAAAATCTATCATTATACAACTCTTAACCCACAGAAAAGATCTAATGCAGCATATCTGATGGGAGCATTTCAAATCTTGGTCTTAAATCGTTCAGCTCAAGAATCATGGAATCCATTCATATCTTTACCAGGATTCTTAGACTTCCGTGATGCTGGATATGGTGGATGTACATATCGATGTACAATTCTTCATTGTTTAAAAGGACTTGAAAAAGCTATCCAACTAGGTTGGTTTGATTACAAAAAATTCAATGTACACGAATACGAATTTCATGAAAAAGTAGAAAACGGTGATTGGAATTGGATAATTCCAAATAAGATGCTTGCATTTGCATCACCATCTCCTGCTAGTTCAGATAATGATGGTTTTAAAGTATGGACACCAGAAGATTACGCACCATTATTCAAATCATTAGGTTTATCTGCAGTTGTGAGACTTAATAACAAAACTTATGAAGCTGAAAGATTTATACAGAAGGGAGTTAAACATTATGATTTGTATTTTTTAGATGGTAGTGTTCCATCAGATAATATAATCAAAGAGTTTTTAAGAATTGCTGAAACTGAGCCAGGTGGTCTTGCAGTTCATTGTAAAGCAGGATTAGGAAGAACAGGAACTTTAATTGGAATATATTCTATGAAGCATTTTGATTTCCCTGCTGCTGACTTTATTGGTTGGATAAGATTATGTAGACCAGGAAGTGTACTTGGTCCTCAACAGCAATTTTTGATAGAAATTGAACCTGAGGTAAGAAAATGGGGACAGGAGTATCGGGCTCTTAGAAATGATTTGAAAATTATCAACGAAAAAAAGGAAGAAAGCAAGACTGTAGGAACGAGGAAAATTGATAGTAAATTAGAAATGTCTCCAGCAGAACATTTTGTATCGATACATGGCGATTATGGTCAAGCAGAAAGATTAGTTAGTGCTAAGAAATCTAATCAAAGCTCACCAAATAGCCCTGCGTTACCTGTTAAAACTCCTGTTTCGGGTAGAACGCAATCACATACTCCAAACAGCCCAGTGAAAAACAAACCTCAAAGCAATAATATATTCGTCAAAAGCGCTGTGAGGAACATAACACCAGGTTCTATGCGACCATATACTAGAAAATCTCCTTCGTTAAAGTAGATAAATAAATTTTGAATCTTAGATAAAGTATGTGGATTTAATGATTAGCTTTAATTTTTTCATGAATTTTATTTTATAGTTTGATTTGTTTGGTTTTGATATTTAAAAGATATGGCTGTGATAGTTTTTTTTATCAGAATATACATTTGTCACTTTTAAGTATATAGTTATGCTAGTATTTTATCAATATCATTAAAAACACTACCTCTTGGAAATATAATTAAATAATGATCCTTACCGAAAAAGAAAAAGAGAAGCTTCACAAAGCGATACTTAGCTATTTAAGATCTGCAGGTTTGACACAGTCTGCAAGTACATTTGAAAAAGAAGCTAACATAACAGGAGAGCTCGGTCCATCTGATATCTTAGAGAAAAAATGGTCATCAGTAGTTCGGCTACAGCAAAAAGTAATGAGCCTACAAACTGAAGTTGACCAGCTAAAAGAAGAAATGATATTTTATGGTCCAGGCAAAAAACTAACAGATGGAAGTAAAGCATCAGAAAACTTGCCAAGGGCTCCAGAAAAATTCAATTTGTTAGGTCATCGCGAGCCTGTAACTTCACTTTCATTCCATCCTGTTTATTCTATTTTTGCTTCAAGTTCTGAAGATGGATCTATACGAGTTTGGGACTATGAGAATGGTAATCTTGAAAAAATACTTAAAGGACATACTGCCACTGTCAATTGTGTTGCTTTTGAACCTAATACTGGAACTTTATTAGTTTCTTGTGCAGCTGATCTCTCAATTAAAATTTGGAATTTCGAAAGCTTTGAATGCACAAAAACTCTTCATGGACATGATCATAATGTCAGCTGCGTTAAATTTTTACCAGCAGGAGATTTTATATTATCAAGTTCAAGAGATCATTCAATAAAACTTTGGGAAGTCAGTACTGGTTTTTGTATAAAAACATACTTAGAGCATAATGAATGGGTAAGAAATCTGGCAGTTAATTCAGATGGTTCTCTTTTTGCAAGTTGTTCTAATGATGAGACAATTATTATCTGGGGATTAGAAGCTACTGCGCCTCAACTTATACTTACAGGACATGAAAATGTTGTTGAGACTATAGCATTTGCTAATAAAGAGGCAATTGCTGTGTTGTTAACATCTAAAAATCGTTCAGTTGAAGAAGAAAAAAGAGGTAAAAATCCTGAGTTTATAGCCTCAGCAGGTAGAGATAAGATAATCAGAATATGGGATGTGACAAATAATAACTGCATGATTCATTTGAGAGGTCACGACAATTGGGTGAAAACTGTTTTATTCCATCCCTCAGGAAAATTTTTGATAAGTTGTTCTGATGATAAAAGTATAAGAGTTTGGGATTTAACTTCAGGTTCCTGCAATAAAAAACTTTTAGATTCTCATACGCATTTTATCTTGTGTATTGCTATGAATCCAAGGTATCCTCTTTTAGCTTCAGGAAGTGTTGACAAATCAATTAAAATTTGGGAATGCAGATAGAACATAATAAATTATTTAGCTGGCATGAGGCTCTTTAATACAATTAAATTAAGTTTTGTATCTTTGCAATATATCCTGCAACTTAAATACCTACACAATTACTATCCTACAGTAGTTAAATATATTATGATTCTCATAAATAGGTAATGAGAAAAGATTATTTTTCTTACAGTGTAAACTCAACACAAGAAAACTTAACTCCTGAACCTTTAGCAGAAATAAAATTACCAAAAATCAGTGCTAGTAAGAATCATAAAGAAACAAAATCATTAATCATGTCACCATATGATACGTTGTGTTTTACAAGTTCAAATATTTGTTCTCAAGTTCCTCAGTTAGACTATTTGATGTACCGTGATAGACATTATAATAAAAAACATTCGAAAAGCCATAGAATTGAAAGTGAATCTCCTAACATAAATTTTTTTTATCAACCGCAGATATTACAAATTTCCCCAAGATCTAAGTTAAAGGTTTATTCATATTCTCCTATAACTACAAATATTATTCCTGAGAAAACAGTAAAAAGAAAACAAGGGGCGAGATATATTGGGAAATATAATAATCAACCAAGAGTGCTTTCTTCAGTATATAAAATAAAATATCCTCCAGAAAAAGATTTGTCTCCCGCATTTACTTATGGAGAAAAACTTTGGAAACTTAACGAATTGGCAGCTTTAGACAGAAAAGTATGAATATAATTTATACTGATCAATAATTATTAGTTTATTAGTATTATTGTTGTAATTATAGACTCACTATTACCAATATTGATAGTCTCGAATCTATGATTTTTTTAAGAGTATAAATGGTGACTATTATGTCTTTAGATGTATTTGATTTTTTTACTTTGGAAAAGAAAGGAATAAAGCTAACTTTCTAAAAACGCAAGTCCTTTGAGAGTTTTAAAACTGACTTTTTACAGGTATATAGGATTTCATAAAGAATTTTGCATAAGGATAGCAATTAAGAAACACTGTTTCTTAGATAAATATCCAATAATTAAAAAAATTGCATCTAATGATATCAACCTTTGCATACAAATTTTCGCATGGTAAGCTTTTTGCTTATATTCATAGAAAATTTATGATACTTTAACTAACCATGAAAAGATATGTAAAAATATCAATATCCTTTCATAGCAACACTCTCGAACCATATACAAAACAACTTTATTCTTTAATACCTTCTTTTTCTTTGAACTAATTCACTTTTTGAATCTAAAAAGTATTAAATTTTCAGAGCATGGCTGATAAAATTAATNATGGTAAGCTTTTTGCTTATATTCATAGAAAATTTATGATACTTTAACTAACCATGAAAAGATACGTGAAAATATCAATATCCTTTCATAGCAACACTATCGAACTATATACAAAACACCTTTATTCTTTAATACCTTCTTTTTCTTTGAACTAATTTACTTTTTGAATCTAAAAAGTATTAAATTTTCAGAGCATGGCTGATAAAATTAATTTAATATAAAAAGCCAAATAAAATTCCTTGCAATTCTGTTATATTATATACTTTTTCCCCTAAAGATAATAACTAACTAGATATCTTTTTAAAGATACCATAAAGGAAATTCCAATTAAACATTAAATACATATAAATAAATTATTCTATAAATATTACGACAATTGCAAGAAGGAGTTTAAAATATCCTTCATATATACAAACTCCAAAATTTTATCTAATCACAGGTTTACCAATCTGCAAGTATTTAATTTAATAACCTTTTAATTTCAAATCAAACCATTAACTAAAATAATGGTATAAATGTTTTTCAGAATAGCTGGTGATATGCTTCACGTTGCATCTTTGCTTATTTTGGCTTTTAGGATCCGAAATAGCAAAAATTGCGTAGGTATTTCCTGCAAGACTCAAGAACTTTACATGATTGTGTTTGCAACTCGATATTTGGACTTATTCTTATACTTTGTATCCCTTTACAACACGTTTATGAAAGTAGCTTATCTCATTATCACAGGTTATTTGATTTATCTGATGAGATTCGCTAAGCTATATAGGCAAACTTATGATGTAAAAGGTGATAGTTTTCAGTATTGGAAATGGCTTCTGGGTCCTTGCTTTGTTTTAAGCATGATTTTCAATGTAGAGTTTACATTTGTCGAGATTATGTGGAGCTTTTCAATCTTTTTAGAAGCTGTTGCCTTTGTTCCTCAACTAGAAATGATGAGAAAAATGGGAAGAGTCGAGAACTTGACATCGCATTATGTCTTTACTCTTGGAGGATATAGGCTTTTATATATCTTTAGCTGGGTAGCAAAGATTATGGATAATGAGCCTATTTCATGGATTTCTCTTTCAGGTGGAGTTGTTCAGACTATTTTGTATGCTGACTTCTTTTATTACTACATTCTTGCAAAACTTAAAGGAGATAAATCAGTAGCTCTGCCAATTTAACATTAAGTTAGGCAATTAGATTTTTTAATGATTGTATTATGTGATATTTTTTTGGGGATATAATAATACTCGAAAATAGCCTAATTAAATTTTAAATCTCCAAGTGATGATTATTGATCATTTTTCTAGCTTAGTCAATTATGTATTTTAGCTAAGTTAAGTACAGACCTTCTTATAATTAATCGTAATCTACAGTTGAAAATTGAAAAATAAGCATCTCTGTCTAATATAATAATTTCTAGATTGTGTGGAAATAATATATATTTTGTGTTACAGATTATATTACTCCTTCAATAAAAATCGAAATAGAGAGGAGATTAAATTTGCAATCTGATTATTTTTTAAGTTTTAAGAAATCAAGTCTTTTAATTTAAGTATAAGGTCTGATCATCGATACTTATGTAAAAATCATATCGTACCCTTACGAATTTATTATCGAAAGATCATTTTTCCACAAAATCACTTCTATTCTTGATGTTTTTTTAACTATTTCTATTAGACAAATAACCATCCAGAAAAACAATGTGATAAATATTATTTTCTAACGAAATAAGGCTTACTATCAAATTTCTTAATAAACATTCAAAGCACATTTTGAAAATCTTTTAATACTTTCTTGAATTATAATTTTATATATTATAAAAAGAAGGTACTAATAATATTTCATTCAATTTCTTGTTTGATATATTTGAAAGTGACTTCTAAAAAGTTTTTCCTAATAATTAATAACATGGATGGAATTAGTGAAAAAGTTAAAAAAGACATGATTCGTTTACCTTCAATAATAAACGATAGATCTTTTATAACTGATATAAGCAAGGTTAAAGAAGGTTCAGCACAAGAAAGAATTATTGAATACCATAATGCTATCAAACAGCAAATGAACAGTTTAAATGGAGATTTAGATACAGTTTTACAACGACATGAACAAGATTTTCTTAATGCTTTTAAATATCAGATGTATAACCTTTATACTCAAATAAAAGACTTAAAAAAAGCTGCTAATAATACAGGTGCCAATTTAAAGCATAACGAAGAACTTCATAAACTACAAAAATCTCTAGAATGGTTTCGTAAAGAAGCAATAAAACTTGGTGATACCGTTGAGGAGTATAAAAAAGAAATTGATATTCTTAAAGAAAAAAATAAAGAACTGGAAACAGATTGCAAATTTTATAAGTCAAAATTGAAAATTGCTAAAAAGAAAATCAAATTAGCTAAAATTGAGCAAGACCCCAAATCTTCTATTGAACAAGTTCTTATTACCACAGTTGAAACTAATAATATTCCTCCATCTCCTGCAAAGTATAATCCAAGTTCGAAATCAGGAGAATTAATTGCTGAACTACTGAAAAAACATAAAAGGAATGAAATTGGATTATTTAAGGAAATTGAAGAGATAATGGAAAGACAAGCAAAACATTATGCTGAAACTTCTAAGCATTATCAGAGAATAATAAATAACGAAAGGAAAAAAATTCAAAACTTATCAGTCATTCAATCTTCAGCATTTTTAGAAAAGAGTGAGCTAGAAAATTTGTTTTTAGACTGTGTAGAAGAAGTAAAAAAAGAAATTGGGCATAGAAGGGCTAAAAGTTTAAGGCTTCAAAAATTCCCATTAAAAACTAGGAGTAGTCCTAAAGAAAAAGCAGAAGTTTTCAGTCCATCTGACAAAAGAAAGATCATGGAACTTCTTATATCTAATGAACAAGTACTGATAATGTTATATGAAAAACTGTTTCCTTTTAGAGCAAGTCAATATGGAAACCCTCAAAAGTTAGAGCAAGATATTTCTATAGATGCATCTGCCCAGGAATTTGAAGAAATAATGAAATTATTTCCACCAAGTATTGCTTCCTAATAAACATATCTTTTTTACAATTGCTTTAATAAAGTCTATAAATGTATGCATTTCTAAGGATGATTTATGCATTAGGATAAGCCTAGACAAATGTTATAAGAATATCATGAAAATAAATTTTGCTATTTTTATAGAATTTTGTTAATAATCAAGATTTTGGAATTTTTGCGAAGTATAAATAAAGCAGATTAAAAAAATACGATGATACAGTTAAATTTATATGCATTGGAATCTACTTCAAGATTCTTTGCGATATAAACTTACTGATTTTTGAATTAATTTTAGTTATTCATATTTGGTATATAGCATTTGGATTACTACAGGAATGAGAAAAAGAAAAAATATATGCACAATTTTTTACTTCAATAAATAATAAAAACTTAAAGCATCACNGCACAATTTATTAACAAGGGCTGGACAATAGTCAAGCGATAATTCCTAACTAATACTAATATGCACAATTTTTTACTTCAATAAATAATAAAAACTTAAAACATCATAATGGCAATGCTACAAACTATTTTTCGAATATTAATCAAAAGAAATAAATTAAAAATTAGTATAAAAATAAAAAATCAGCCAAATATCTAATTAAGTACTATTTTCATTATTTTTTTCACTAGTTCTAAGTTCACTCATAAACTTTCTAATTTCTGAAAGATCTTCATTGTCTTTTTTCATCTTCTGAATTTCTTGTTTAACTCTACTTTCTTCTATAAGTTTTTTTTTCTTTTCTAACTCTGGCAAGTAAATTGTAAGATATTCTTGTTTGCTTTTTTGCATATTTGGAAGTAAATTTTCAAAGCCAAAACCTGTTAAAGAACTAACTCCAAGGCATGGTAAATCTTGATAAAATTCGTCTAAAACTAATGCAAGTGAGCGATTTAAATTTGCTAAATAGCTATGAGAACTTATTCCATCTAAACTTTCCATATAACTTTCAAAGTCAATCATCCAATTCATGCAAGTTTCTGCAGGTTGCAAATCTGTTTTATTGAAAACAACTATTATTGGTAATTGGTTTTTGTAATACAATGAAGATGCATAAAGCATATTTGACATAAAAGAATTAGGATTCACTGTTCTTACAGAGTCAACAACATATATCATACTTGTTGGAAAGCTGCTTGAAAGAGCTTCTGTTATTATACTTCCTGAAGCTGACCAAGAAAATGTTTCTATCTGTCCAGGTGTATCAATTATAATAAACTCAATGCCTTGTTTGCTGTTTAATAAATCAATTACTTCAAAAAATTTGGTCGCGAATAAATTCAATGCAGTCACTATTGCCCCATTAGGTCCTAAAGAGTACTCTTGCATAAGTTTCTTATAATTAATTGTGTCACAAATATCAAGATTCGCAGGAAATCCTAGTTTTCGTATAGCAGGATCTAAATTTATTGAATAAACATTCTTTTGCATTACTTTAAGTACTGAGTAAAGTTTTCTAACAAAAGTAGTTTTCCCAGACCCTGCCATACCCATAACTATGATACAGTGCGGCTTGGATTCCATTATAATGGAAAGTGAAATTGAATTTCTTAAATCAGAATTAGAAGCTTGTAAAATTCGTGAAGAAACGACAAAGAAACTTTATAACTCATTAATGAGATCAATGCAAGATTCTTGCAGCCAAAGTATTGAGGTAAAAAAAAAATAGCTTCAAAGTTCAATTGAAATCAAATCTTTACAAGAAATGTATTCTAATGAAGTTAATAGTCTAAAGATTTCTCATGCAAATGTTATTCGAAATCTTCATGATTGTATAGATAAACTTAAAGAAAAAATCAAAGATATGGAGTTTCAAATCAGATCATCAAAGTTGGACTCTCAACAGGAAATGCTCAATTTGCAAACAGAAATTTTTAGTTTAAAAAATGAGAACTTCTTATTGCAAAGACAAAAGAAACAGAAAGAGCCAGAAATGTAAAAAAAATATAGAAATGATAACGGGATTTTAAGGAAACAAGCTGATCATATAGCTAGTTTGGTTGCTGAAATAGAAAAACTTAAGTTTGAACATAATCAAGAAATAAAAGAAATTCAAGAAATCGGAGCAAAGAATATTCAAGAACTAGAAATTCTTTATGAAAATGATAAACATTCTTTAAGATCACAATTACAGCAATTAAATTCTCATATTGCTAGTAAAATGTAAATTAAAATCAGACAAAGTCTAGAAATTGAAGCAGAAGAACGAGCAAGACTTATGTATATTGACGAAATCAATTATTTAAATGAGAAGACATCAAAACTTGTTACTGAAAAAAATGAAGCTCAAGCTAAACTTGAAATATTTCGAATAGAAATTCAAAATCTTAGAAGTCATATTTCAAGTCCATTAGTCCAAAAAAGTATTCAAAATAAGGTGGCTCAAGCAAAAAAATATCTTGAAAGAAAAACTAATAGCAAAGAAGATATCGAAAATTTAAAAATTATTTTACTCCATCTAGAGGATGGATTTGCTAGATTAAAAGAAAATGAAAAAATTTATCATAGACTTCTTTTGCAAAAAGAGGTTGAAATCAAAAATGTTAAAGAATTTCAGAGAGAAATGAATAAGAAATACCCGGCATTTTGTATTAATGACCAAGATTCTAAGCTTTCAACAGTTTCAAGCAATCCTTATGTATCTGTTGAAAATAGCTATACAACTGGAAGATCACGAAAATCTAATAGTTTTTGTTTGTTTGCTGGAGATGATGTTACGACAAAAAGAAAACAGAAACATGAAAGAAATTTAAGTGAACAAGAAGATAATAGATTAATAGATGAAATTGCACTTCTAAAGGTCAAATTAGCACTTTATGAGGAAAATATATGTGAAAGAGATGAGAAAATCAAGTCTTTTCTTAAAAAAATTAAAGATTTAATTGATTCTACTGATCAACTTTATGAAGTTAAACAGAATCTCCATTTCGCCNGATTCTACTGATCAACTTTATGAAGTTAAACAGAATCTCCATTTCGCCATGCAAATCATTAAGCAACCTATTACAGTACAAGAATTTTCAATGGATGATATTTATTTTGATGGTTAATAGAAAAAGTGTAAAAGAATCATTGCTAGTTTAAGTTCTTTAAAAATTTAAGGAAATATTTTATTAAAATACTAGAATCCTTTTATAAAAAATACAGTTAAAAATTCACAATTTGTGTTTTATAAGAGTTACTGATTTCATAATTTGTTTATAAGTTAATTTATATTAGAAGAGTCAATTAATAGGCGATAATTTTATAGTTTAATAGACCTAATATTTTAGTTTTGTGTTTAATTAAAATCTTAGTATAATATGAGCTGAATAGTGTTAGTAATAAAGGTTTAATAAATGTGCAATAATTTATTTGGTCCCAGTATTGTCATGAAGAAGTATTTGATTAAATTCTAAGGAAAACTTCAGACCTATAATATGAGTTAAAGTAATTTATTACTTAAGGATTATCTAAAATTCTGATTTCCTCGGATACTAAAAAACTTTAAGACTAAGTAGCAGCTTGAAGTTCATAATAAAATATTATTAATCTCTAAGTCTTTAACTTCTTAACTTCAAAAAACATTGCATCAAATACTAAAAAGTTGTGGTATTGTATAATTCAATATCTCTATTTAGTTTATCTTCCAGAATATTTTTATTATATTTTCTATTAGATGTCCTTAAGTTTCTCATAATAATAATTAGTGTGTGCTGTATTTTATCTCTGTGATTCTGAAAATAAAATAAAATTTTAAAGGAATTTATAGAAAGGAAATAGTTTTCATAAATTTAAGAAAAAACTATGCAAATTGATAATTATATAAACCTAAAAAATATAAGATCTCAGTGTTTAATATATTAACAATTACACTAAATTAAGGAAGTAAACTTTAAAATTAATTAATCAACTTCCAACTTAAAATTTAGATAGTTTAAAGGGTGGCTAAAATTATCATCCAAACTCTTTCCAAAGTTGTACTGAATAGAAATCCTAATTTTAATTAAAAAACTGAAATCGAAATAGTAAATCCTATCTCGAGTTTTAATGCTTTAACATTGGATAGTAGAGTTCAACAGATATTTTGAGGAGCTAAAATTATATTAGCATCATATTAAAAGCACTTAATTTTGAATTACTTACTCTGAAAATCCATCAGATTTTTAAAATTTTAGTGCTATTTGAACATCCTTCTTTAAAAAACTTAAAAAAAGAATTAACTGATCTTCGCTAAATTATTTACTAATGCTTTAAGTAAAGGTTAATTACTCATAAAACTTAAAAAATCAGAGACTCCAATTATTTCAAAATATTTTCTAATAATATCTTTGCTATTTTCAGTTTACTTAAGAATAATTAGTTATTCTATTTTTATCAATATTTGCATATCTAAAAATCCACATATTTAGAAATAATTTTACTAATTTTATGCTCAGGTAATACTCATTATAAGGACTAACTCATATCTTTATGCACACAAACTTGCAAATCTTGAAAGCAAAAGAAAATAGATTATCAATAAAAAAAGCAAATTGATAATATATTAGAGTGATAAATGCATAATTTTTTGTTGATAATTCCATCATTTTAATTTCAAAAACAATTTCTTCTTTTATATTACAATTTAATTCATACATGATAACACTTTATTCCCATAAGCAACTCTTCATTAATTTTTCCAACATTACATTTATCCAACTTTACAAAATAACCTATATACACACTTACAATTTCTAATAATAAATATTTTTTAAGCATTTAAAGCATAAAAATCCTAAGTTTATATCAACTAATTAATTCCAATAGAAAATTATATCAAGAATTACCTTAAGAAAATAACTGCTTGTATTCATCAGGATAACTATTTATATAAATTTTCATAATTTCACTAAAAATTTTTGGCATAAGTCTAGGGTCTCTTATTTCCAATTCAGCAATGGCAGTATAAAGATTATCAATTGAATTCAAATGTTCAATTTTAGTTTCTATATTTCCTATAGCCGATTCTAATAATGTTAAAAACGATGGTTCTTTAACTAGTTTATAAGTTTCCGAGAACTCTTCATTAACCACAGCCAAATGATCTTCAGAAGGATTCAATTCCACACTTTTTAACGTTGAATTCGATGCTGAAGAGCAATTGCTTGAATTTTTCCTATGATTAGCTTGACGTGCTTTTGAACTTTCAGAAGAATGTGAGTGTCTATGTGTTGATTCTGGGATTTTCATAACAGTTTCTACTGGGGCTTGATTAGAATATGAT